>CM077655.1:5514195-5599195 GCA_039707465.1 Rhabdophis nuchalis
ATTAACCTCTGGAACAGCTTGCCTCCAGAAGTTGTGAATGCCCCAACCCTGGAAGTCTTTAAGAAGATGTTAGATAGCCATTTGTCTGAAATGGTATAAGGTTCCTGCCCACGCAGGGGGTTGGACTAGAAGACCTACAAGGTCCCTTCCAACTCTGCTATTGTATTGTATTGTATTGTATTGAATCTGCTGCCAGTTCCATGGACCTTCTGCGGTGGGAAGCCAAATGGATTTTGTTTGGATGGGCGTAGGTCGCCGTCCCCATCGCCACATGTCATCCATGCCCCTTATCGGCGACAACAACACGGCATCCTACCAAGACTAAAGTGGAAAATTTAACCGTAGAGGAAATACCACTTGCAGAGCAGGAGTTATGGAGGAGGAACCCCCCCCCCAAAAAAACTTTTAATGGAGTGACACCGAATGGGATAGTGCTGTGATCACAACGGAGGACCAGAGCAGCTTCCGTTGGGCGAAATCATCTGTCAACACCTCTTTGTTCCTCAAACTCTCTCCCCCCACCCCTCCTCCTCGTTCCCAAAGATCGGACGTCATTTTGCCTACACGCCAGCAAAATGCCCCATGGCGTAGTTTGTTCGGCCTCACTCCTGATTTTTCCTTCCCTCCCCTTCTTTTGAGCTTGTAAATTCTCATTCTTCAGTCCTTTGCAAAAAAAAATGGGGAGTGGGGGCAGGGGAGGGAGACGTCCCAAGGATTCTGCTCCGAACATCTGGGTCTCATTAAGCCCACCCCACGTCCAATTTTCTGGTAGTTAAGGCCTACCGTCTGCCTCTCTTTATTGGAAAGCACGAGATGGAGATACATTTGGAAGCAGGTAACACCCACGAAAGGGACGGGGTGGCTCAGGGGCTAAGACGTTGAGCTTGTCCATCAGAAACCGTTAGGCGGTTCGAATCCCCAGCGCCGCGTCACGGAGGGAGCTCCCGTGATTTGTCCCAACCTAGCCGTTCGATAGCCTGTTAAAAATGCAAGTAGAAAAATAGGAGCCACCCAATCAACAGAACTTTTCATTCAACTACGTAGGCTAGTTTTGTGGCTGCTCGGGAAATAGGCACTGGAAGGAGTTTTTGTGGTTCCCGGTGTTTTCTTTTGTGTGGGAAAATGGTTCAAATGGCTCTTTGAGTGTTTAAGGTTGCTGACTCTGGTTGAAAATAGTTGCTGTCTATTGTTTGGTGGCTCAGGGGCTGAGACGCTGAGCTTGTCGATCAGAAAAGGTCGGCCGTTCGGCGGTTCGAATCCCCAGCGCCGCGTAACAGAGGGAGCTCCCGTGACTTATCCCAGCTTCTGCCAACCTAGCCGTTCGAAAGCACGTTAAAAAATGCAAGCGGAAAAATAGGCGCCACCTTTGGTGGGAAGGGAACAGCGTTCCGTGCGCCTTCGGGCGTTGAGTCATGCGGGTCACATGACCCCGGAGACGTCTTCGGACAGCGCTGGCTCTTCGGCTTTGGAACGGAGATGAGCAGCGCCCCCTAGAGCCGGGAACAGCTAGCACATAGGTGCGAGGGGAACCTCTGCCTTTAACACCGATAAAAGGGGAAACGGGAAACCGTCCAGTTAGTTATTGAGTCCACTTCTCCCTGATTAATTTCGTGGACGGCTCCCAATTCAAGTATTATAGCCGCATATTTTTTTTTGCTTTTTTGTCTTTCAAACCAGGCATGCTGTAATTCGACAAACCTCCGCCAAATGTCTTTTCTGCCAGAAATCTATTCCGAATAATTAAGAACCATCTGTGTTGGCTTTTCCTCATAGATAAATTGCTCCAATACTCCCCTGGATCATTTTAATGGCCCTTTTTCTTTTTTCTTTTTTCCCCAATGCTAATGGGGTGTTTTTTTCCCCCCTTGAAAAGACCATCTCTGTTCTCCTGCTCCCTCCTCTTTTTCATCTTCTTCTTCCCCCCTCCTTCTCTCTCCTCCTTTCTTTCTTTCTTTCCTTCCTTTCTTCTCTCCTTCTCCTTCCTATTCTCTCCTCCTCCTTCCTCTTTTTCATCTTCTTCTTCCCTCTCCTATTTGTCTTTCTCTTTCTTTCCTTTCTTTTTTCTGTCTCCTTCTCCTTCCTTTTCCACTTATTCTCCACCTCCCCCCTTTCTCCTTCTTCTTCTTCTCCTCCTTCTCCTCCCTCTTTTTCATCTTCTTCCACCCTCCTTCTCCCTTTCTTTTCTTTCTTCTACTCCTTCTCCTTCCTTTTCCTCTTCTCCTCCTCCCTCTTTCATCTTCTTCTTCCCCCCTCCTTCTCTCTCCTCTTTCTTTCTTTCCTTTCTTCTCTCCTTCTCCTTCCTTTTCCTCTTCTCCTCCTTCCTCTTTTTCATCTTCTTCTTCCCCCCTCCTTCTCTCTCCTCTTTCTTTCTTTCTTTCTTTCCTTTCTTCTCTCCTTCTTCCTATTCCTCTCCTCCTCCTTCCTCTTTTTCATCTTCTTCTTCCCTCTCCTCTTCTTTCTTTCTTTCTTTCTTTCTTTCTTTCTTTCTTTCTTTCTTCTCTCCTTCTCCTTCCTTTTCCACTTATCCTCCACCTCCTCCCTTTCTTCTTCTTCTCCTCCTTCTCCTCCTTCTTTTTCATCTTCTTCCCCCCTCCTTCTCCCTTTTTCTTTTATTTCTTCTTCTCCTTCTCCTTCCTTTTCCTCTTCTCCTCCCTCTTTTTCCTTCTTCCCCCCTCCTTCTCACTCCTCTTTCTTTCTTTCTTTCCTTTCTTCTCTCCTTCTCCTTCCTATTCCTCTCCTCCTCCTTCCTCTTTTTCATCTTCTTCTTCCCTCTCCTCTTTCTCTTTCTTTCTTTCTCTTTCTTTCCTTTCTTTCTTTTTTCCTTCTCCTTCTCCTTCCTTTTCCACTTATCCTCCACCTCCTCCCTTTCTTCTTCTTCTTCTCCTCCCTCTTCTCATCTTTCCCCCCTCCTTCTCCCTTTCTTTTTCTTTCTTCTCCTTCTCCTTCCTTTTCCTCTTCTCCTCCTCACTCTTTTTCATCTTCTTCCCCCTCCTTCTCCCTCCTTTCTTTCTTTCTTTCTTTTCTTTCTCCTCCTTCTCCTTCCTTTTCCTCTTCTCCTCCTCCTCCTCCCTTTCTTCCTTTTCCCTTTCTTCTTCTCCTCCTTCTTTATCTTTTTCATCCTCTTCTTTCTCTTTCTCCCCTTCCTCCTCCTGCTCCTTCCTCCTCCTGCTCCTCCTCCTCCTTCCCACTCCAGGGGAAGGATGCTGCAAAATCCCCATTCCCTCCCGATCAGATGGGACTCAGGAGGCAGAGAATCGATGGGGGCGCGGCCAGCCACAGGTTGTATTTGCCGGTTCTCCCAACGGCTCAAAATTTCCGCTACCGGTTCTCCAGAACCTGTCAGAACCGGCTGAATTTCGCCCCTGGTTGGACTCCCGTGCCCTAGAGAATGGGTGATTCCCCACGCCGGATAGCCGCCTGGCTAGCCGATCCGTATCGAAGCCCGCAGGCCCGAGCCAGGGTGGCACGTGCCTGCATGAGCCACGAAAATGAGAGCATGGAGTTCTTTATTCCTCCCTTCCTAGGGCTGCGGGCGATCGTTTCTACTACACCTGAGCTTCATTTACCTGCTGTTTATTTTTCTTTCCCCCCTCCCTTCTCCTAAGGCTGGAGGCACCAGATGTACGACGACGCACAGCCAGCCCCGTTCTTAAATTCTGAATCTTCCTCCTTGGCCTTGCCCTGACTTGCAAAATCCCTGCCCTTCTGCACAGGAGACCCTTCCATTTTTGCAGGCTGCGCTAACAGGTCTTGTAAATCACACATGCCTAACTGGAAATAAAGTCACCGTCCTTCACTCCTCCTTGCTCCGTTGTGTCTCTGGATGAGTTGCAGCCCTTTATTTATTTATTTTATTATTATTAAATTTATACCCCGCCCTTCTCCTACAAAAGGACCCAGGGCGGCGCACAGGCGAATTGAAACACAACGTACATAAATAGATCAATTCTTAAAATCCAATTAAATGAAATTACCCCGTGCTAAAACATTTTAAAATTCTCTAATTAAAATTTATAACTCAACAATCCAGATCGGGTGATTATCCTAGGCCGGCTTGTTGGAGCAAATGCGTTTTCAGACGCCGGCGGAACAGGCGGAGGTCTGTGATGGTACGGAGTTCAGGGGGCAGGTCGTTCCAGAGGGTTGGGCCCGCCACAGAGAAGGCCCTTCCCCTGGGTGTCGCCAACCGGGTGCCCGGCCGACGGCACCCGGAGAAGGCCCTCTCTATGGGAGCGGATCGGTCGGAGGGATGTATGGGGCAGGCTAGCCCTGGGTAACTTGCTTCCCGTTGCCCCAGAGAGTTGGAATCAGTCGGCAGACGGCACAGTTTTTTTGGGGAGGAGGGGGGCGGGAACGAAGAAAACTTTCCATTCACGTATTTCGAAAACCGGAGAGGGAAGGAATTAACCTACTACCCGCCTGCCTTTAAGGTAAAGGCAAGCTTCTGGAATTTGTGTGCCACGGGAACACAGATCAGCCACGAACAGGGACTTATGGTGGCGCGGTGTTTAATTTAGTGGCCTGGGGTGAGCACACCATTATTTCCATTATTTTATGCAAAGGAAGACCGGGACATAGTGGTTCAGGGGCTAAGACACGGAGCTTGTCGATAAGAGAGGTTGGCAGTTCGGGGGTTCGAATCCCGAGCGCCGCGTAACGGAGGGAGCCCCCGTGACTTGTCCCAGCTTCTGCCAACCTAGCAGTTCGAAAGCAGGTAAAAAAATGCAAGTCGAAAAATAGGGACCCCCTTTGGTGGGAAGGTCACAGTGGTGGGGTTCAAAAAATTTTGAGAACCTCTTCTGTAGGTGTGGCCTGCTTTGGGGGAGTGGCTTGCCGGCCATGTGACTGGGTGGGAGCGGCTTGGCAGTCATGTGACTGGGTGGGAGTGGCTTGCCGGCCATGTGACTGGGTGCGAGTGGCTTGCCGGCCATGTGTCCGGGTGGGAGTGGCTTGACAGTCATGTGACCCGATGGGCATGGCCAACTTGTAAAATGGGGCAAAACTCACTTAACAACGCTCTTGCTTAGCAACCAAAATGTTGGCTCGGAAACTTTGGCATTTGAAGCCCGCAAGTCTTAAAACAGTCCAGTTACAATGCCCTTGTAACACCCCTAACCCTTTAGGGGGGGGAAAGACCCCAGGGGAGGCATGATAGCAGTCTTCCAATATTTGAGAGGGTTGCCCCAAAGAAGAGGGAGTCAAGCTGTTCTCCAAAGCACCTGAGGGCAGAACAAGAAGCAATGGGTGGAAACTAATCCAGGAGAGAAGCAACTTAGAACTGAGGAGAAATTCCCTGACAGTGAGAACAATGAATCAGTGGAACAGAAGTTGCCTCCAGAAGTTGTGAATGCCCCAACACTGGAAGTCTTTAAGAAGATGTTGGATAGCCATTTGTATGAAATGGTATAGGGCTTCCTGCCCTAGGCAGGGGGTTGGACTAGATGACCTCCAAGGTCCCTTCCAACTCTGCTATTGTATTATTGTATTGTTGAAACTTGACAGTTTGAAAATTCGTGGATTTCAACTCCTAGAATTCCTCCTCCAGTCATGTTGGCTCAGGAACTCCAAGCATCCAAGTCTTAAAGCTGCCAAGTTACCAGACCCTTATAACACCCCTAACCCTTTAAGAAAAAAAAACCCACCAGGGGTGTTCAAACTTGACAGCTTGAAGAGTTGTGGACTTCCAACTCCCAGAATCCCTCCTCTCGCTCTTCCTCTGGATGATGGGCGGACGGGCGGAGGGAGGGAACTGGAACCGGTTCTAAATGGCCCTGGAGATTTGTGGAACCTCTTCTAGAGAAGAGGAGGGTAGAACTGGCTGGAAACACCCCTCCACACACACACACACACACAAAACACACACACTGCCTGCTCCTGTAGAAATTAAATTTTTTGCCTGTGCCTTAATTTCCCATTTGGTGTCAAGCCGCCGCCCCCCCCTTCAAGTGGCAACAGGGGGAGGGCACAAGAGACAATGCAGAAGGGCGCACCATTCGCGTACAATGTTAGCAGTGTTACAACTCTGGTCCCGTAACCAGTGTTTAGAAATAAATGCGGAATAGTGTAATACCCCGGACAGTAAAGAGATAACGTTGCTTTAACCACAAACAAACTCTAAAACTCTGATAGTAAGAAAATAAATAGTCTTTACTTTGAAGCAACTAAAAGACTTCTTTCGACCCGAGATTCTAACTTCTCGAACAATAACAGCCCTTCACCAAAACACAGAGTTATCTTACAGTGATGCAAAACAACTACTTCTTCAGTCTTCAACTTCAGCACAGGAATCAAAAGGAATCGAAAAAGGGAATGGACTGTGTTCCTGAGCTTGCTTATATGGTAGAGCTGAGAAGCACAGCCAATCAGAATTCAACACAGTTCTTAAAGCTACATATACTCTTTAAGAACATAGGCTCATATATAGTGTCAACCCAATATAAGGCTGAATATCCTAACATACTCTCCCCTTGGGTTGATCAATATATATTCATATCCTTAAGCCATAAGCATCACAACACACCTTGTGCTTTATCGCTCCTTGAGCCTTCGTAAAATGGTTATGGTTTATGGTTTATGGTTTATTAAATTTATATACTGCAGCCTTTCCCAAAAAAGGGACTCGGGGCGGTGCACAGGAAATTTAAAAACATATATAAACATAACAATATACAAAATATAAAACCAAATTAAATTAATATCCCTGTGCTAAAAAATTTAAATATGTTAAAACAACATCCTTAAAACCAATTCAGGTCAGCTGCATTATTCTCTGACCTACAGTAAACAAGCTGCACCATTTCGTCCTTTATACACTCTCTCCCGTTTAAATCTATATAAATAAAAATGTAACAACGAGTTTGTTCAAAACCGCTAATCTCCAAAAGTACTGCACGGATCAATTCCACATTTACACACAATGTCCCTTTCAAATATGGCACCAATGATATATAGATAGATTGTGTAGATGTCACACCTGTGCCAGGAACACACAACGGAAATATTTTTAAAAATGTAAAAAATTGTAGGTAGATGGATACAGAGAGAGAAGTAGGCCACAGGTATTATGTCATCCTTTATGACATAAAATACTCTGTCCATATGGAGAAATACAGTAGGTAGGTAGGTAGGTAGGTAGGTAGGTAGGTAGGTAGGTAGGTAGGCAGCTATAGGGATAGAGAGAGAGAGGGAGAAATGCAGTAGGTAGGTAGGTAGGTAGGTAGGTAGGTAGGCAGGCAGGCAGCTATAGGGATAGAGAGAGAGAGAGGGAGAAATGCAGTAGGTAGGTAGGTAGGTAGGTAGGTAGGTAGGTGGAGAAATACAGGAGGGAGGGAGGGGGATAGAGAGGGAGAGGGAGAAATACATATGTAGGTAGGTAGAGGGACAGAGAGAGGGAGAAATATAGTAGGTAGGTAGATAGGTAGAGGGATAGAGAGAGAGGGAGAAATACGGTAGGTAGGTAGGTAGGTAGGTAGGTAGGTAGGTAGGTAGGTAGAGGGAGAGAGGGAGAAATACAGTAGGTAGGTAGGTTGGGGGTTATACGGTGGTTGTGTGTATGTGTTTTTGTGTGCAGGTGTAGATCTACACACAGATTGGTTGGCCATTTAACCAGACTGGGCCACAGCAACCGGGAACGGCTAGTACCTAATATAGCAGTAACTGCTTCCCACTTCAAAGCCAGATCGTCTCAAACCATATAGACTCTTCTCAGTTACAACTGCCAGGGATGTTGTGACGCCTTGCCCATCCCATTGGTTGGAGGCTCGCGTTTTGGGGCTGGCCTTTCCTCTCTCCCCACCCCCCCTTAGAATGCATTTAACCCAGAGAACAAATGCCCCCCCCCCCACACTTTTATTTTAAACTCTTGGCTCTCTGCAGGGACCAGCAGCTGAAAAAAAGGAATGAATGCAACATTCAGGGCAAAGGGAGGGAAGGGAAAGCTTGGAGCGATGGTGGCACAGTGGGGAAGGGAGGGCTTGCGAAGGGAGGTCAGGAATGAGGAGGAAGGGGGGGGGGGCGAAAGGTTTCCCAACATAAAAGACAGACTGTATTTTTGTCAGCTGTAAAACCTTGGGAGGCGGGGTGGGTGGGTATGAGAACTATGTGGGCGAGCGGCATATTTACGGCTAGATAACGTAGCTGGGCCCAAACTGTCGTACCATGGCCAAGTCAGTCGTACCATGGCCAAGTCAGTTTCTCCAAGGAGAGGTTGGATAGCCAACCTCAAATACAACCCCCCCCAAGCACATCCTGGATCTGACCAACCACTGTCTAACCAACACATACTTCATCCATAATGGACAAAGATACAAAGATAGAAGGAGCACCCATGGGATCACCCCTCTCACCGGTCATCGCAAACTTATACATGGAACATTTTGAAACCAACGCCATAGACAAATCTGAACACAAACCCAAACTCTGGCTCAGATATGTAGATGACACTTTCGTAATTTGGCCTCATGGGAAGGAAAAACTGGACAACTTCCTCACACACCTCAACTCCCTACACCCCAAAATACAATTCACCATGGAAATAGAAGCTAACTATCAACTTCCTTTTCTAGACGTCCTAATCTACAAAAAACCTAATGGCTCCCTGGGACACACCATCTACCGGAAAAAAACACACACCAACCGCTACCTAAATGCATAATCCCATCACCACTCTGCACAGATAAACTCTGTAGCCAAAACCCTCATACACAGAACCAAACGCCTAGCTGACAAAGACCACCTGAAAACCGAATTACACTTCCTCACAAATACATTAATATCCAACGGATTCAGAAGAAAAACAATCACCAAACTAATCCAAAAAGAGACACCCCCCAAGAACCAAGACAAAGAACAGGAAAATGGCATTGCCCTCATCCCATACATTAAAGGTACCACAGACAAAATCAGCAAAATTCTCCACAAGCACAACATCAAGACAGCCTTCAACACCGACCAAAAAATAACCAATATCCTAAGGAACCCTAAAGACAAGATCCAGCTAGAAAGCCAAGGGGTCTACAAAATTCCATGTAAAATCTGCCCTGCCACTTATATAGGACAAACCAACAGAAGGATAAGTGCACGTATCGCAGAGCATAAAAATGCATTAAAAAATCAACTTAATACCTCATCTCTTTATCAGCATTTCAAAACTACAGGACATGACATTGACTTTCAAGGAACTAAAATGATCTCCAAGGATGAACAACTGAACAGGAGAATAATCAGAGAAGCCATTGAAATAGAGAAGCAACCTAACAGTATGAACAAACGTGATGACACCTCCCGCCTACCAGACATCTGGAAACCAGCACTGACCAGCACCCCACCCTCCACCCAAGCCATTGAAATTCAAAATAAGGAGAAACATACAAATGAGACCAATCAGCATCAATATAGCAGTCATGATGCAGCTGCACAGCCAATCAACACACTCACAACAATAGTCAGCACTCCACCCCCCCACCAAGATTTAAAAAAGGGCCATGCCTTCGCAGTCACAGTCACAGACCAAAGCCTGACGATGACAAGTGAGATCTTGTCGAAATGTTGCAATAACATTTCCATGCCTTATACACGGGAAAATACCCGAAGCCAGCTATGCCAGCATACCTACACCCGTGAAAATCTACGAAAACATATATATATATATATATATATATGCTGTATATATAATATATATAAATTGGCTGATGTATCAGGGATACCGGATAGCTCAAGGCATAGAGAAGCCTGCCTCATATGCTGGAAAGCACCGGTTCAAATCCCAGTAGAAGGAGTATGACCAGCTGAAGAAGGCTAATAAGCCTGAAATGGATCCATCCTGGTCTCTTTATTTTCAGCCCTTAAAAATCTAAAACACATTCTAGACCGAGGGATTTAGCAGAGGTGAGCAACAGGTAAGATTCCTCTTAGTAGGATGGGAAAAGCTCCGTTCCCTTTTGCTTCCTGTGTGGAACAATCTGGGTGCCAACGAAAGAGGAAGTTTCTCTTTCCACAAAGAAATGAAACAACAATGGAACATTCAAACCGCTTTCTCGCCCACCTGATGAGGGTGCCTTCGGTTGACTTTGTGCATTTGAGAGTAGTTTGATAGTGAGAAGGCAACAGGCCAATCAAAACATTGGTACACACCAGTGGGAAAAGGGGACCGAGTGGGTCTAGTCAAGGAGAAGGTTTTTCCTAGTGTTGCTATTTAAACACATATTACAACCACAAAAAACAGCGCCTTTTAACAACTGTATCCTTCGCACTAAAGGGAGGCATATTTCTCTGGGAATTTAAAGAATATCTATCACCTAATTCAAACACAGCCCTTCCTTCCTTCCTACCATCCTTTCTTCATACCATCCATCCTTCATACCTTCCTTCCATCCTTCCATCCTTCCTTCCTTCCTTCCTACCATCCTTTCTTCATACCATCCATCCTTCATACCTTCCTTCCATCCTTCCATCCTTCCTTCCTTCCTTCCTACCATCCTTCCTTCATACCATCCATCCTTCATACCTTCCTTCCATCCTTCCATCCTTCCTTCCTTCCTACCATCCTTTCTTCATACCATCCATCCTTCATACCTTCCTTCCATCCTTCCATCCTTCCTTCCTTCCTTCCTACCATCCTTTCTTCATACCATCCATCCTTCATACCTTCCTTCCATCCTTCCATCCTTCCTTCCTTCCTTCCTACCATCCTTCCTTCCTACCATCCATCCTTCATATCTTCCTTCCTTCCATCCATCCTTCCTTCATACCATCCATTCTTCCTTCCTTCCTTCATACCATCCTTCCTTCCTTCCTTCTTTCCTTCCATCCATCCATCCATCCATCCTTCCTTCCTACCTTCCTTCATACCTTCCTTCCATCCTTCCTTCATACCATCCATTCTTCCTTCCTTAATACCATCCATCCTTCCTTCCTTCTTTCTTTCCTTCCTACCTTCCATCCATCCATCCATCCATCCATCCTTCCTTCTTTCCTTCCTACCATCCATCCATCCTTGCTTCCTTCCTTCCTTCCATCGATCCTTCCTTCAAACCTTCCTTCCTTCCATCCATCCTTCCTTCATACCATCCATCCTTCCTTCCTTCTTTCCTTCCTACTTTCCATCCATCCATCCTTCCTTCCTTCCTTCCTTCCTTCCTTCCTTCCTTCCTTCCTACCTTCCTTACTTCCTTCCTCCCTCCCTCCCTCCCTCCCTCCCTCCCTTCCCTTCCCATAGGGAAGAAATGGAGGTGGGGACATATTTTATTTTCCTGGGCTCCAAGATGACCGCAGATGGGGAAGGCAGCCAAGAAATGAAAAGAGGCTTTCTCCTGGGGAGGAAAGCTACGTATATGGCAAATCTAGACAGCATCCTAAAAAGCAGAGGCATCCCCCTGCCAACACAAGGGCGTCTAGTCAAAGTGATGGTTTTTCCAGTTGCAATGGATGGCTGTGAAGGTTGGACCGTAAGGAAGGCTGAGCGCCAAAGAATGGAGGCCTTTGAACTCGGGTGCTGGAGAAGAAGATTCCTGCATTGAGTCACTTGGACTGCAAGGCCATCCAACCGGTCAGTCCTAGAGGAGATCCACCCTGGTTGCTCTTGAGAAGGCCAGATCCTGAAGAGGAAACTCAAAGACTTTGGCCACCTGATGAGAAGGAAGAAGGACTCCCTGGAGAAGAGCCTCATGCTGGGAACGATGGAGGGCAAGAGAAGTAGAAGGGGACGGCAGAGAAGGAGGGAGCTGGATGGAGTCCCCGAAGCAGCCGGCATGAGCTTCAATGGACTCCAGAGGATGGTGGAGGACAGGAACGTTGCCCAGGGGTCGCAATGGGTCGGACACAACTTCCCGACTAACAACAACAAGGAGCCCTGGCGACATAGTGGTTAGCATGCAGGCTGACTCTGCCCTCAACGTGGAGTTCGATTCTGACCAGCTCAAGGTCGGGAAAATGAGGATTGCTGGGGGCAACAGGCTGACTTAGAAGAGGGCTGTAAAAGCGGCATATAAACTCTTTAAGCGCTACTGCTAAAAAATAATCGCTAATTTTGCACCGACTAAGAAGCACGAACCGAGAAGGGGAAAGGAAGCCTAGGAAAACTCCATTCGCTGCCCTGCGTTCTCGGAGGGAGCCACCCACCCCTTGTTACTCGGAGTCTGGATTTTGAAGAGGCACATAATTGGCATGCCAGGCGGGCAGATTTTTCTAATCCACCTGACTTGGGCAGCTGCCAAAACAGGTTAAAAAAAACAACAACCCAGAAATCAGGTTTCCTTTGGGAGGGGAAATATTCATACAGGAGAGAGAGAGGGGGGGGAGGGAGGGAGGGAAGGAGGCAGAGAGAGAGAGAGAGAGAGAGAGAAAGAGAAAGAGGAGAGAAAGAGAGAGAGAGAGAGAGAAAGAGAAAGAGGAGAGAGAGAGAGAGAGAAAGAGAAAGAGGGAGAGGGAGAGGAGAGAAAGAGAGGGAGAGAGAAAGAGAAAGAGGGAGAGGAGAGAGAGAAAGAGAGAGAAAGAGAAAGAGAAAGGGAGAGGAGAGAAAGAGAAAGAAAGAGAAAGAGAAAGAGGGAGAGGAGAGAAAGAGAGAGAGAAAGAGAAAGAGGAGAGAAAGAGAGAGAGAGAGAGAGAGAGAGAAAGAGAAATAGAAAGAGGGAGAGGGAGAGGAGAGAAAGAGAGAGAGAAAGAGAAAGAGAAAGAGGAGAGAAAGAGAGAGAGAGAGAGAGAGAGAAAGAGAAAGAGGGAGAGGGAGAGGAGAGAAAGAGAGAAAGAGAAAGAGGGAGAAGAGAGAAAGAGAGAGAAAGAGAAAGAGAGAGAGGGAGGGAGAGGAGAGAAACAGAAAGAGAGAGAGAGAAAGAGAAAGAGAAAGAGGGAAAGGAGAGAAAGAGAGAGAGAGAGAAAGAGAAAGAGGGAGAGGGAGAGGAGAGAAAGAGAGAGAGAAAGAGAAAGAGAAAGAGGAGAGAAAGAGAGAGAGAGAAAGAGAAAGAGGGAGAGGGAGAGGAGAGAAAGAGAGACAGAGAGAGAAAGAGAAAGAGAGAGAGAGAAAAAGAGAGAAAGAAAGAGAGAAGCAGAGAGAGAGAGAGAGAGAGAGAGAAGAAGGAATGTGGTATACCTTTGTTCCTCAGCAGGAGAGAATGCCAGCCAGGTGTTTTTCCAGAGATTATGGACGGCGATTCACCGCCTCGCTTAGCGACGCAAATTGCGGTTAAGTCGAGGAGTACCATGCATCTTTGCCCCACCGGTTGGGGCTGATGGGACTCGGAATTCGTAATATCTGCCTCTTGGCTCTTCAATAATAATAATCTTTATTGTCATTGGACTAAAATTACGATGAAATTGGTTCAAGGCATCAGGGGCCAAGATTCGGGGAAACGCCTCGACTTACGACTACAATTTGCCTCGCTAAGCGAGGCAGGGAATCGCGTCCAATTTTATGAACCTGTTTTTGAGCGATTCACTGCCGTCGTTAAGTAAATCACGCAGTCCTGGAGTCACTTCAGTCTGTATTATAAATTGTTTTTAATTGGGTTTTTAATGGATTATGTTTTAACTTTTTAAATTTTAGCACAGGGATAACCTATTTAATTTGATATTAATTATTTATATTTTATATTGTTTGTTTTAACTTCCTGTGCACCACCCCGGGTCCCTTCGGGGAGAGGGTGCGGTTATATAAATTCGACTAATAAATAAATAAATAAATAAATACTCATTGGAGTTCTCGTACTGAATGGGCTTGTCGGAGGCTGGCTGAAAAGATCGCCAATGGTCATCTCAGGACCACGGGATGCTGCGGTGATCAGGAATACATGGAGGGGGGTGGGTTTGATTTTGACCACATGATGATTGTTAAGTGGGGAGGGCTGGCCGCAAATCCCTTTTTTGAACGGCGTTGTAACTCTGAGTGGTCCCTCAGCAAATGGTTATTAAGCCGAGGACTATCTGGATTAAACTCTGGATTTACTCAATCAAAGGCCTTCTCAAAGGTCTCATCACCTCCCGCCTGGACTATTGTAACCAGTGGTGGGTTTCAAATTTTTTAGAACCTACTCTGTAGGTGTGGCCTATTTTGTGGGCGTGGCTTGGCAGTCATGTGACAGGGTGGGAGTGGCCACCTTTTAAAATGTGGTGAAACTCATTTAACAACGCTCTTGCTTAGCAACCAAAATTTTGGACTCAATTGTGATGATAAATTCCTTCCTTCCTTCCTTCCTTCCTTCCTTCCTTCCTTCCTTTCTTTCTTTCTTCCTTCCTTTCCTTTCCTTTCCTTCCCGTTGGGTCACTGGCAGCGGCGGGCCAGATTTACTTCCAGGTACGCCGGTGGAACCCCCTCTCACCGGTTCTCTAAATTTCCCCAACCGGCTCTCGCGAGTAGGTGCGAGCCTGCAGAAACCCACCACTGATTGTAACGCTCTCTACGCGGGGCTTCCCTTGAGGTGCACCCGGAGGCTCCAGTTAGTTCAGAATGCGGCCACGCGGGGGATTTTGGGAGCATCTAGACGCTCCCATGTGACACCTCTCCTGCGTGAGCTGCACTGGCTGCCTGTGGCTTTCCAGGTGCGCTTCAAGGTACTAGTGACCATCTTTAAAGCGCTCCATGGCAAGGGACCTGGTTACCTGCAAGACCGCCTCCTGCTGCCAAATACCTCCCACCGACCAGTTCGCTCCCACAGAGAGGGCTTCCTCAGGGTGCCGTCGGGCAGGCAATGGTCTGGCCGATGGCTAGGGGGAGAGCCTTCTCTGTGGCAGCTCCTGCCCTCTGGAATGACCTACCCCCTGAACTACGGACGATCACGGACCTGCGCCTCTTCCGTCGGGCCCTGAAGACCCATTTATTTCGTGCGGCCGGCCTGTCGTAGTTTTTAAACTGATTTTAGTAGGGGGTTTTAATTGGGCGGGCCAATCCATTTAATATATCTTAACATATGATTTTAGCTTTTGTATTATCCACTCTTACTGTTGGCTGTACACCGCCCTGGGTCCCGAAAGGGAGAAGGGCGGTATATAAATTCAATAAATCTAAATCTAATCTAAATCTAAATCTTCTTGGATTGTCCAAGACATGGAAAGTAGAGAGATTGCTTTAGAACAGGTCAAGCAAAGACTTCAGGAAGGTTGGCACTTACAAAGGTTGTGCGCCAAATCTCACTTTGACTAAGAGAGAGAGAGAGAGAGAGAGAGAGAAAGGAGGGGGAGGGAGAGAGGAGGGGGAGGGAGAGAGGAGGGGGAGGGAGGGAGAGATAGGAGGAGGGAGGAAGATGAGGAGGGAGAGGAAAAGAAAGAGAGAGAGAGAAAGGGCAGGGAGGGAGGGAAGGAGAGAGGGGGAAAGGAGAGAGAGAAAGGGAGGGAGGGATGGAGGGAGGGAAAGAAAGAGAGAGAGAAAGGAGGGGGAGGTATAGAGAAGGGGGAGGGAGGGAGGGATCGGAGGAGGGAGGAAGATGAGGAGGGAGAGGAAAAGAAAGAGAGAGAGAGAAAGGGCAGGGAGGGAGGGAAGGAGAGTGGGGGAAAGGAGAGAGAGAAAGGGAGGGAGGGATGGAGGGAGGGAAAGAAAGAGAGAAAGGAGGGGGAGGTATAGAGAAGGGGGAGGGAGGGAGGGATAGGAGGAGGGAGGAAGATGAGGAGGGAGAGGAAAAGAAAGAGAGAGAGAGAAAGGGCAGGGAGGGAGGGAAGGAGAGAGGGGGAAAGGAGAGAGAGAGAGAAAGGGAGGGGAAGCAGAGAGAGGGCCGGATGGAGCGAAAGAGAGAGAGAGAGAGAAAGGGAGTGAGGGAAGAAAAGAGAGGGGGAATGGAGGGATAGAGAGAGGGAAAGCAGAGCGAGGGAAGAATGGAGGAAAAGAAAGAGGGAGGGAGGGAAAGGAGAGAGAAAGGGAGGAAATGCAGAGAGGGGGAGGAATGTAGGAAAAGAAAGAGAGGGAGGGAGGGAGGGAAAGAGAGTGGGGGAAAGGATTGTCTCCTCTTTTAGCACGGGTGAAATGATTTCATTGCAGTTTTAAATTTTTAAATGTTTGTATCATTTTGTATCGCTGTTATTTTCGGATTTTCAATTCCTGTGCGCCGCCCTGAGTCCCTTTGGGAGATAGGGCGGGATAGAAGTCTAATAAATGAAATGAAATGAAAGGACAGAGAGAAAGGGAGGGAGGGAGAGAAGAAGAGATGGAAAAGAAAGAAGGAGGGAAGGAAGGAGGGAGAGAGAGAGGGGAAAGGAGAGAGAGAGAGTGTTTAGGCTGTGTTTCCATCACTCACAGCCAAGGTGAGAAACGCCAAACGCAGGTTATTCACATTTGCTTAAGCTGCGGGGGAAATCCCACAGGACTTTCCTTCCTTACTCCTGCCTCGCCATTTCTTTAACCTAAGTGCTAAGTAAGAACGTAGGAAATCCCCAAGCATAACAAGAGGTCCAGAGCCTGGGCAAAAGAAAAAAAAGAAGAAGAAGTGTATTCATTTATCTTCTGGATGCATTTATATGCATGTGCATTTTCAAGAGCTGCAGTTTGCATTCCTTGAGGGAAGAGGGAGGAAAAATACAAAAACCCTGCCAAATTTCTTCACCCTGTAAATCAGACAGAAATGGGAAGGGCACAAGGAGGGAAGGAGGGAAACCAGGCAGAGAGAGGGGGGGGGGGGGGGAAACCCTAAAAGGAACTTGGAAATGGACCTTCCTTTCCAAACATCAGGAAGGAATAAACCTCAGCCTTAGGCATGCTCACAATATGGATGCTATAAGGCCAGTGATGGAGAGTCTAGGATAGGCCCAGGGCTCTTCAACATCTTCATCAATGATTTGGATGAGGGGATAAATGGGGAACTCATCAAATTTGCAGACGACACCAAGCTGGCAGGAATAGCCAACACTCCAGAAGATAGGCTTAAGATACAGAAAGATCTTGACAAACTTGAACATTGGGCACTATCTAATAAAATGAAATTCAATGGTGAAAAAAGTAAGGTTCTACATTTAGGCAAGAAAAACAAAATGCACAGGTACAGTACAGGTGGTACCTTGCTCAATAGTAGCAACTGTGAGAGGGATCTTGGAATCCTAGTGGACAACCATTTAAATATGAGCCAGCAGTATGCAGCAGCTGCCAAAAAAGCCAACCCAGTTCTAGGCTGAATCAACAGAGGGATAGAATCTAGATCACATGAAGTGTTAATGCCACTTTATAAGGCCTTGGTAAGGCCACACTTGGAATACTGCATACAGTTTTGGTCGCCACGATGTAGAAAAGACGTGGAGACTCTGGAAAGAGTGCAGAGAAGAGCAACCAAGAGGATTAGGGGACTGAAGACTAAGACATATGAAGAACGGTTGCAGGAGCTGGGTATGTCTAGTTTGATGAAGAGAAGGACCAGGGGAGACATGATAGCAGTCTTCCGATATCTCAGAGGGTGCCCCAAAGAAGAGGGAGTCAAACTATTCTCCAAGGCACCTGGGGGCAGGACAAGAAGCAATGGGTGGAAACTAATCCAGGAGAGAAGCAACTTAGAACTAAGGAGAAATTTCCTGACAGAACAATTAACCTCTGGAACAGCTTGCCTCCAGAAGTTGTGAATGCCCCAACCCTGGAAGTCTTTAAGAAGATGTTAGATAGCCATTTGTCTGAAATGGTATAAGGTTCCTGCCTAGGCAGGGGGTTGGACTAGAAGACCTACAAGGTCCCTTCCAACTCTGCTATTGTATTGTATTGTATAGGCATGCCAGAAGTGGCATGCAGAGAGCCCTCTCTGTGGGCAAGGGCCGTAGCCAGCTGCTCTTCTGGTTTCCAGGGCACGCTGGCCAGCTGGTCTTTGCAGGTGCTGGAGCACCAGAAAATGGTCAAAAACCAGGACATTGTTCGGGTTGTTTTCGGACCACAAATGGCATGAAAAGCAGGATGAAAATGGCCCACAAAATGGCCTGAAAGCGGTCTAAAAAACAATCGGAAAACAGCATAAAAAAGTTGGAAAACAGGTCAAAATTGCAAGTAGAAAAAACAGGAGCCACCTTTGGTGGAAAGGGAACAAGCGTTCCGTGCGCCTTCGGGCGTTGAGTCGCGCCAGTCACATGACCCCGGAGACGTCTCCGGACAGCGCTGGCTCTTGGGCTTTGAAACGGAGATGCGCACCGCCCCCCTAGAGTCGGGAACGACCAGCACAGCTGTGCGAGGGGAACCTTTCGCTGTGCTTTGCGTTGGAGATATGGCAGCTCAGAATCACTGACTAATTCTTCTCCTTTTCCACCTGCCTCGCCCTCGTCTGGGAAGGGATCATCATGCCTGCCAGCACCAAACGTTCTTGACAAAACCCAGATCTGCCCCAGCTATGAAAGGAATGGCCCGGGCGTCTGCCCACAGGTCTGGGCACCTCCACTTCCAAAGGTAGATCAGGAATTTCCAACAGCATCCCAGTAGGCTCGGGAAAGAGACGACGTCAAAGAACCTGAATTAAAGCGATTTAACTTTCTAGCCACCTTTTGCAAGTTATCTGTGCCTTTTACAAATCTACAGGGATGGGTTAAGGTTGGAGGAATCTATATATTGATATATATTTATATTATATATTTATTACATTTCTATCCCGCCCTATCTCCCAAAAAGGGACTCAGGGCGGCGCACAGGAACTTAAAATCCAACAATACAAATAGTACAAATTCTACAAAATTTAAAACTACTATTAAACAATTTAACCCGTGCTAAAAAAAAGACAGTTAATTTAAAACCTAGTGAATCGAGTGAAAAGAAGGACCAGGGGAGACAGGATAGCCGTCTTCCAATATCTCAGGGGTTGCCCCAAAGAAGAGGGAGTCAAGCTATTCTCCAAAGCACCTGAGGGCAGGACAAGAAGCAATGGGTGGAAACTAATCCAGGAGAGAAGCAACTTGGAACTAAGGAGAAATCTCCCGACAGTGAGAACAATGAATCAGTGGAACAACTTGCCTCCAGAAGTTGTGAATGCCCCAACACTGGAAGTTTTTAAGAAGATGTTGGACAACCATTTGTCTGAAGTGGTGCAGGATATCCTGCCTGAGCAGGGGGTTGGACTAGAAGACCTCCGAGGTCCCTTCCAACTCGATTGTTCTATTCTATTCTAGTCTGATGAAATCAAGGGCAAGGGGAGATATGATAGCAGTCTTCCGATATCTCAGGGTCTGCCACCAAGAAGAGGGAGCCAAGCTATTCTCCAAGGCACCTGAGGGCAGGACAAGAAGCAATGGGTGGAAACTAATCAAGGAGAGAAGCAACTTAGAACTGACGAGAAATTTCCTGACAGTGAGAACAATTAACCAGTGGAACAGCTTGCCACCAGAGGTTGTGAATGCTCCAACACTGGAAGTTGTTAAGAAGAGATTGGACAACCCTTTGTCTGAAGTGGTGCAGGGTATATCCTGCCTGAGCATGGGGTTGGACTAGAAGACCTCCGAGGTCCCTTCCAACTCTGTTATTCTGTTAAGGAAGCCACCAGGCCGAAGTAAAACATTTTATTCCTTTACTCATCTGCATAATTTAGAAAAAAGGAAAGGCGGAATTTAAAACCATCAAGAGGGACAATTTGTTTGAAAAGTTGGGGGGGTGGGAGCGAGAACCCAGTGTGCCAATGGGCTGGAGAACAGCCCAAAGATTTCAACCTTGGCTCCAAAGACCCACAACGCCAGACCTTGGTCTCTTCCAGGAGTCACCTCGAAAGAATGTGGAGTTTTTTACACAGAGCCGTTAATAAGATAAACAGCGGAGGCTGGCGCTTAATTCTTCAAGGCAGAATCCGGGAAAGGCAAGCCTGGACCCGCGGCCTTCGCATCTCTGGGGCCCTTGGAGTTGGTAGCGCCGAATTCCGCCCAGGAGGTTAAGCACAATTTTGCATTTCGTGGCTCCTCACCATTTCCTCTCCGCAAACCCCACCCCCTAGGGAACGCTGATGCCGTTCCCTAGCTGGATAACGAAACGTCTGTAAGGAAGATTGACCGCCTGGGGTTCAGGAGGCAGAAGACAAGATGCCAACATTGGACTTTTTTGAAAAATTAAGGAAAATGGTCTTAAAGTTCAACACTGCCAACATTATCTGCGAGATCGCATCCTGCCCCACACATCCCTTCGGCCGATTCGCTCCCACAGAGAGGGACTTCTCCGGGTGCCGTCCACTAGGCAATGCCAGCGGGTGACGCCCAGGGGAAGGGCCTTCTCTGTGATGGACCCAACTCTCTGGAACGACCTTCCCCCCGAACTCAGGACAACCACGGACCTCCGCTCCTTCCGCCAAAAGCTAAAGACCCACTTCTTCCATCAGGCCGGCCTGGCCTAATCTACCTCTCCAGCAGTGGTGGGTTTCTGCAGGCTCGCACCTACTCGCGAGAACCGGTTGGTGAAATTTAGAGAACCGGTGAGAGGGGGTTCCACCGGCATACCTGGAAGTAAATCTGGCCCGCCGCTGCCAGTGACCCAACGGGAAGGAAAGGAAAGAAGAAAGGAAAGAAATGAAAGAAGAAAGAAAGAAAGAAAGAAAGAAAGAAAGAAAGAAAGAAAGAAAGAAAGAAAGAAAGAAAGAAAGAAAGAAAGAAAGAAAGAAAGAAAGAAAGAAAGAAAGAAAGAAAGAAAGAAAGAAAGAATTTATCATCACAATTGAGTCCAAAATTTTGGTTGCTAAGCAAGAGCGTTGTTAAATGAGTTTCACCACATTTTAAAAGGTGGCCACTCCCACCCTGTCACATGACTGCCAAGCCACGCCCACAAAATAGGCCACACCTACAGAGTAGGTTCTAAAAAATTTGAAACCCACCACTGCTCTCCAGCCTTTAGTCTGAATATTTAAACTGTTTTAATTGGGTTTTTAAGGGCTTTAGTTTTTAAGGATTTTAGGTTTTTAGCGCAGGGTTATAGTTGGTTTAATTCGATTTTATATATTTATAATGGTTCTATGTTTGTGTGCTTTTTAATTTCCTGGGCACCGCCCCAAGTCCCTTTGGGGAGAGGGAGCGGTCTACAAATTAAACTGATTGATCAATAGATTGATTGATTGAGATCCTTCCGTTTTCCGCTCTTCTGTTTTTGGTTCGTGGAAGGGCCGCCGAGCTGGGTCCGGTTCCAAGTGGTTTTTCTGCCCCAGTGTCCTTCCCTCATCCTGTCCTCAGTGATAAACTGAACTTTTTCAAGGACATCTCAGCCACTTCCTTCCGTGATCAACATTCCAGCAACTGAGCCATCCAGAAAGATTATTCTTTCCGAAGTCTTCTTGAATCCAATTCACGGGAAAGGAGGAGGTAACAATGTCTTGCTCAGCAACAGAAATTTGAAGTTCAATTGCAGCTAAAACTAGAGGACTTCTATCGGCCAACTTTTCTCCAAGTGAGATTTTTGACTGTTCCAAGTTGACTCACGGGGTCTCCAACCTTGGCAACGTTAAGCCTGGTGGACTTCAACCCACAGAATTCTGGGGAAGTTGAAGTCCTCCAGGGTTAAAGATGCCAAGATTGGACTCTTTCTTGATTTTTAGCAACTTTTGCAGGAGGGAATAGGGAATAGGGACGTGGTGGCTCAGATGCTGGGCTTGTCGATCAGAAAGGTCGGCAGTTCGGCGGTTCGAATCCCCAGCGCCGCGTAACGGAGGGAGCTCCCGTGACTTGTCCCAGCTTCTGTCAACCTAGCAGTTCGAAAGCACGTTAAAAAATGCAAGTGGAAAAATAGGGACCACCTTTGGTGGGAAGGGAACAAGCGTTCCATGCGCCTTCGGGCGTTGAGTCATGCCGGCCACGTGACCCCGGAGACGTCTTCGGGCAGCGCTGGCTCTTCGGCTTGGAGAGGGAGATGAGCAGCGCCCCTTAGAGTCGGGAACGACCAGCACAGATGTGTGAGGGGAGACTTTAACTTTGCCTGAAAACGCACCTATTTCTTGCGGCCGGCCTGGTGTAGTTTTCTTTTTCTTTTAATCGATTGTAATTTTTTAATTGATTTTATTAACTGTTTTGATATGGTTATCTGGTTTGTAGAACGGGCCCTTAAATTTAAATAGTTTTTAATATATTTTAATGTATTTTTCTATCGGATGTTTTACTGTTTTATTATGCCTTTTCACCGCCCTGAGTCCCGCAAGGGAGAAGGGTGGTATACAAATTTAATAAAAGTGAAGTAAAGATGTCTGTTCAAGTTGACTCCCTTGAGTCCAGGGGGTCTCCAACCTTGCCCACTTTAAGCCTGATGGACTTCAACTCCCAGAATCCCCCAGCCATTCTGGGAGGTTTTTTTTGTTTTTTTATTTTATTTCGATTTATAGAACCCCCCTTCTCCATCGAAATGGACCCAGGGCGGTGCACAGGAAGTTAAAATCAATAAATAACAATAAATACAGAGTAATGTCTAAAATAAATTAAACTCAAGTCCTGTGCTAAAACATCCCATTAAAATTCTAAAATACATTTTACTCATTAGCTAAAATTGAGTTAAATCAGAGCTCTTAAGCTCTCAAGTTAATAATAATAATAATAATAATTTTTAATTTCTTGACCGCTCCCTCTCCCCTGAGCGGTGCACAGGGAAACTAAAACAATAAATATACAATAAATATACAGACATATTAAAAACAAATTAAACGATACCTGTGCTAAAATACCCATTTACATACTAAAATTCCCACTTAAACAGCTAAAACCCCATAGAGAGAGACTAACCTAGGCCGGCCAAGCAGAAAAGATATGTTTTTAATTTCAGACGGAAGGAGCGGAGGTCCGTGGTCGTTCTAATGTCGGGGGGAAGGTCGTTCCAGAGGGCAGGGTCCGCCACAGAGAGAGCCCTTCCCCTGGGCGTCGCCCGCTGACAAAGTCTAGTGGACGGCACCCGGAGAAGTCCCTCTCTGTGGGAGCGGATCGGCTGTGAGGATGTGTGAGGCAGGATCCGATCCCGCAGATAGCTAGGTCCCGAGCCATGGAGCGCTTTAAAGATGATAACTAAGTTGAAGTCCTCCTGGCTTAAAGCTGCCAAGGTTGGAGACTTAAGTCCACTCTTCTCCTGATTTTTAAGCAACTTTTGCAGGATGTAATAAGCATCGTAAGAAATGCAGCGGTGTGAATTTAGAATTCTTTATCGGCCAAGTCCAATGGTCTTTCGTGCATATGTTTTCAAGAGCAGCTAGAAATACTACTTTCCCCTCCTCCCCCACCTTTCAAACACTCAATAAAAGGTTTCACAGACCCCTGGCTTGTAAGACCCCTGTTTTTAAAAAGGTTTATTTCTATTCCCATGGAAAAGAATGAGTAATTACCCCAACAGGAAGCTTGCAGGAAGCCAAAACCATCTCAAAAGGAAGAGGGGGGGGGGGGGGGGGAAGAGATTTAGGCAGAAGCAGGAGACTGGATTTTGTCAAAATTTCCTTTTCGGCAGAGTGATAATAGATAATAGCGACCATGACCGAGTTGAGACTTGGCATTCTTGTGTTCTTTCTCAAACCAGGAGTTCACGAGGCTCTACATTACAAACTCAACGGCCTTGAGATCCTGTGTCAGCCAGCCAAAACAGGAAAATAGAAAAATAATCTCAAACAACACGAGAAAACAACCATGTCATTAACCCGGGAATAGGTCTCCGTTGACTCCGAGCGAAGGGGAAAGAACAAGAATAACAGCTGACTAGAGATCAGCTAAAGGGCAAACGCTGTTTTCGGGCCACCTGGGCAGAAAAATCATTTCTAAATCGCCGGGTCCCATGGTTCTGGATATCGTCTTGTTTTGGTTTGGGTTCAGATCCCATGCCAAGAATTTGATCCAGCTCCTTTCGATGTTTTGGGAAGGGCTTAGAAATCTGAAACGGGTTCAAAGAAGGAGAACTTGGCTGAAGGGGAGATGCGATGATCAGAGAAGATCGGCTAAGCGTCCTTCAAACTTCTGAAGGGGTGGTCGCGTGGAAGAAAGTCAAGGATTTACTTCTACAGGGGAACAGAGTTGGAAGGGAGCTTGGAGGGCATCTAGTCCAACCAAACCCCCGCCCAAGTAGGAAACCTTTCACCATTTCTGATACAATGGCTTCTTGAAAGCCTCCAGGGATGAAGCTGCCATAACTTCTGAAGGCAACTTCTGTTCCATGGGTGGATTGTTCTCACTGTCAGGAAATTCCTCCTTATTTCCAGGTTGAGTCTCTCCTGGGTCAGTTTTCATCCGTTATTATTCCTTGTCTGGCCTTCGGGGGCTTTGGAGAATAGCTTGACCCCATCTGTGGCAGGCCTCTCAAATATTGGAAGATGCTCTCCTGTCTCCCCTGGTCCTTCTCTTCACTAGACTAGCCAGGCCCAGTCCCTGTAACAGTTCTTCATATGTTTAGGACAATGTTCCAATATTTGAAGGGCCGCCACCCCTCAAATGGGATGGGATGGGATAGAGAAGAGAAAATAGAATAGAATAGAATAGAATAGAATGGACCTTGGAGGTCTTCTAGTCCAACCCCCTGCTCAGGCAGGAAACCCTACACCACTTCAGACAAATCTTCTTAAAAACTTCCAGTGTTGGAGCATTCACAACTTCTGGAGCAAGTTGTTAATTGTTCTCACTATCAGGAAATGTCTCCTTAGTTCTAAGTTGCTTCTCTCCTTGATTAGTTTCTACCCATTGCTTCTTGTCCTGCCTTCAGGTGCCTTGGAGAATAGCTTGACTCCCTCTTCTTTGGGGCAACCCCTGAGATATCGGAAGACTGCTATCATGTCTCCCCTGGTCCTCCTTTTCATGAAAGCTGATGAACTCTTGAGCAAACTATACCACTCTGAAGAAGAAGAACTGAGGGATATCCCAGGCCGATCCCTACGAATCAAACTACGGGAAGCCCAGCGAAGTCTAACTAACCCTTCTTTACGACTTCAATACAATAATAATACAATAATACAATAGCAGAGTTGGAAGGGACCTTGGAGGTCTTCTAGTCCAACCCCCTGCGTGGGCAGGAACCTTATACCATTTCAGATAAATGGCTAGCCAACATCTTCTTAAAGACTTCCAGGGTTGGGGCATTCACAACTTCTGGAGGCAACTTCTGTTCCAGAGGTTCATTGTTCTAACTGTCAGGAAATTTCTCCTTAGTTCTAAGTTGCTTCTCTCCTTGATTAGTTTCCACCCATTGCTTCTTGTCCTGCCCCCAGGTGCCTTGGAGAATAGTTTGAATCCCTCTTCTTTGTGGCACCCTCTGAGATATCGAAAGACTGCTATCATGTCTCCCCTGGTCCTTCTCTTCATCAAACTAGACATCCCCAGCTCCTGCAACCGTTCTTCATATGTTTTAGCCTCCAGTCCCCTAATCCTCTTGGTTGCTCTTCTCTGCACTCTTTCCAGAGTCTCCACGTCTTTTCTACATCGTGGCGACCAAAACTGTATGCAGTATTCCAAGTGTGACTTTACCAAGGCACTATACAGTGGCATTAACCCTTCACGTGATCTAGATTCTATCCCTCTGTTTATGCAGCCTAGAACTGTGTTGGCTTTTTTGGCAGCTGCCTAGACGCATTACGAGGAGGATAACCTCCCAAAGGAAGGTAGTATCTATTCCACCCTTGAACCCCTGTGGATAGCCGAGCCCCACAACGCTTCCCCAGGTCAAAAAAAAAAACTTTCGCCCAGCAGGAGCTCCTTACAGTAAAATACCATTTTCCACAGCTGTTGATCCAACTTTCTCAGCCTGCTGGGAAAATGGAAGCCTGTTTGAGAGGGAGAGGGAGAAAGGCACAACACACACACACAGTTTAGGAAAACAAGGAGGTCTTCTCTTGACTTAAAACCACCACAAAGGGCACCAGGAAGGATTAAGAGAGAAAAGGAGAAAAAAAACCTTCTTCCCAGAGTTGACAGCATATTTTTTTTTCTTTGCTAAGAGCCAGGAGCCTGGGAAATGTCCGGATTTCACCAGAGATCTCTCTGCTTTGCCAGCAAATTTTCCTTGCTCGGAGCCTCCCTCTAGGAGATTCTCAGGAGCCCCTTTTTAAGGCTGCTGAAAAGGGAATTTTGCACGGACCACTTTACAAGAACAAAACCCTCTCAGTGTTAAAGGGAGGCGAGAAGGAAAGAAGAAAGTAGGGTGTGTAGGAGGAGGAGGGGAGGAGGGAAATAAAAGAGAGGCAGGAAAAGAGCAGCTGGATAAAATGGAAACTTGAAAAAGGTTTTTTTTTAAAAACCCACTAAAAACAGTCCAGCTCAAGAGTCGATGTGAATTCCAGAAACATCTGATAAAAATCTGAAATATTTGATTGTGAATGTCTTAACAGCAGCTAGAATTGTATTTGCAAAAAACTGGAGAAATGAGAAATGACCTCCTCAAGAGGAAATTATCCGTAAGATTATGGATTGTGCAGAAATGAGTAAAAATTAGAGAAATTATTTTTTTATTTTATTTTATTTATTTTATTCAATTTATATCCCGCCCTTCTCCAAAAGGACCCAGGGCGGCGCACAGGAATTTAAAAACAACATACAAAAAAGTACAAAACATATAAATTTAAAAATCTATTAAATAGCAAAACCTGCGCTAAAACCAATTAAAATCCCCCATTTAAAAACTATCTAAGATTAGTCACAGTGGAGGCTGTGTTAGGCCAGCTTGATGAAATAAGTGTGTTTTTAAACACTGGCGGAAGAGGCGGAGGTCGGTGATGGTGCGGAGTTCAGGGGGTAGGTCATTCCATAGGATAGGACCCGCCACAGAGAAGGCCCTTCCCCTGGGTGTCGCCAGCCGGCATTGTCCAGCCGATGGCATCCGGAGAAGGCCCTCTCTGTGGGAGCGTATCGGTCTAAGGGATGTATGGGACAGAAGACGGTCTCGCATATAACTAGGTCCCGAGCCATTAGAGATCAAGAGGATTAGATCACTTGAAATTAGAGTTCAAGAGGATTTTATAAAGTATGGAATTTGTTTTGCCAATGGTTAGACAAAAGAAATCAGGAGACATAATATTTAAAAGAATTGCTAGATATAGAAGTCAATTGTTATGATTGGTAGATATTGTAATAAACTGAGATTACGTTATTCTAGAAAGATATTTTGTATATTAACTAGATTAACTAATGAGATACATATATAACGGAAAATTTGGATAAATTCTTGGCCTTACATAGAGACAATATCACGGGTGTTTATGTATTTTATAGTAGTAATATATTTTCTAAAGACAATTGAGAACAATGGTACAAAATAGGAATATATGGAGAATTTTTTCTTTTCTTTTTACCTGTTGAATAATTACAGAAAAAGACTTGACTTTTATACGCATACACTGGATGGAAAATTAATAATTATGTCTGTAATTGTAAAGACCGAAGCACAAAAACTCATAACTGAACGACATGTTGTACAAAGCCGAAAATGATTGAATGTTTTTACTTGTTTTTTTATGTTGAAAATAAAAATTTATTTCACACACACACACACACACAAAAAGAGTGGATGGGAATTGTCCGAGCCCCAGAAGACCAAGGCTGAATACCTGGGTTGGTTATCCAGCGGAATGAATTGATAGCTTGCTAGTCCTAAACGCTCAACCAATATTACAATACAATGCAATGCAATGCAATACAATAGCAGAGTTGGAAGGGACCTTGGAGGTCTTCTAGTCCAACCCCCTGTCTAGGCAGGAAACCCTATACCACTATCGGACAAATGGCTATCCAACATCTGCTTAAAGACTTGCAGTGTTGGGGCATTCACAACTTCTGGAAGCAAGTTGTTCCACTGATTAATTGTCCTAACTGTCAGGAAATTTTTTCGCCCTGCCCAGGCTCCAGAGGCTTTCTAGGAGCCTGGGGAGGGTGAAATCAGCCTCCCCGCAACCTCCAGAGCAGGGGTCTCCAACCTTTGCAACTTTAAGTCTGAAGGACTTCAGCTCCCAGAATTATAAAAGCCCAGTCTAGCGCAATACCAATGAAGAAGAAAAATAACAAAGCTGGCTGGAGAAGTCTGGGAGCTGAAGTCCTTCAGACTTAAAGTTGCAAAGGTTGGAGACCCCTGCTCCAGAGGCTGCAGGAGCTTCCCTGAAACCTCCAGAGGGCGAAAAACAGCCTCAAAAAGAAGGCCTAAATCAGCTGGCCAGTGCACACAAGAACGCTGGAGCTGACAGGGCAATGCCTCGCGTGCCCTAAGAAATGGTTCTGTGTGCCACCCGTGCCATAGGTTCGACATCCCTGGCTTAGGGGAATGTGCGAATGCAAACTTTCAAGCTTCTGCATGGACAGGAAGAGGAGGGCGAAGTCTTTCCCTGCCCCTTTAAAAAAAAAAAACAACCCCACCTCTTCCTTAAATAATTTCCTAGTCACCAGCCGGGGTTGGCACCAAGGAATGCATCTCCCTTCTCTTTCATGCACCCAGAGAAAGTTCAAAGTCCACATGATTTAAATGAGCAAAAATGCAGCTGAGTCCATTGGAATGGAATGAATGAATGAAGGAGAGATTTTTGCCTGGAAAGACGCCAATCGTCTCCATATAACAACACACACACACACACACATACACAGAGTCACGGTGTTATGTTTTCTCCATTCTTTCCAATCTTCACTTCCTTCTACAGCAGAGAGGCTCCCTGTACCAAAGTCCCAGTTTATTTTTAAAGTTTTTTTTTATTAGATAAACATTGAAAGCACTGGACATTTCTGGCGTAAAGGTTTCCATATAACGATTAGATCTTACAACCGTGACGTTTTTTAATCCATTACATAGGTAGGTGCGGTCAGTCGGTCTCCCTGACCGTTGATCCTTTCTTTTATAGAATTACTAACCATGCCAATCCCTGTCCGATTCCTACCTGTCGCACATTCTTAATCCCGTATTTTCCAATTCGTAACTTGTCTGTGTTTGTCTCTCCTGGCTTTTCCAACTCATTTCTAACCATCGGTACCATTTCAATACAATACAATACAATAGCAGAGTTGGAAGGGACCTTGGAGGTCATCTAGACCAATTCCCTGCCTAGGCAGGAAGCCCTATACCGTTTCAGACAAATGGCTATCCAACATCTTCTTTAAAGATTTGCAGTGTTGGGGCATTCACAACTTCTGGAGGCAACTTCTGTTCCACTGATTAATTGTTCTCACTGTCAGGAAATTTCTCCTCAGTTCTAAGTTGCTTCTCTCCTGGATTAGTTTCCACCCATTGCTTCTTGTTCTGCCCCCAGGTGCCTTGGAGAATAGTTTGGCTCCCTCTTCTTTGGGGCACCCTCTGAGATATCGGAAGACTGCTATCCTGTCTCCCCTGGTCCTTCTCTTCATCAAACTAGACACACCCAGCTCCTGCAACCGTTCTTCATATGTTTTAGCCTCCAGTCCCCTAATCCTCTTGGTTGCTCTTCTCTGCACTCTTTCCAGAGTCTCCACGTCTTTTCTACATCGTGGCGACCAAAACTGGATGCAGTACTCTGCACTGGTTCGCTTAGCAACTGCGGGAAGAAAGGTCGCACAACGGGGCGAACTATCCCAGCAACCTGAATTGTGGGGCTCAGTTTCTGTCACAAAGGAAAACTCAAATCATACCAGCCAATTTTTTTTTTTTTTAAATCAGAATTTATCGAATACATTCTCTGCCGTTTAACAGCTCTCTAAAAGAAGAGATAAGCAGCAATAAAATGCACCCAGCACGGTATGGCAGAGCGCAGACAAATTTAGCAGTTTTGTTTTTAAAAAAAAATAATCATCATCATAGGTTGGAGAGCAAATACAGAGAAGAAGTTAAGAGGCAATTAAGCCGGAATGTGTAACTCTGAGCACATTCCAGTTTTTTTAAACGCCCGAGGAGTTTTTTTGGGGTTTTGCAACTCACTGTTAAAACACACACCCTTAAGCATACACACACACACACACCGTTCTTATGAATGGGACACACACCATGTCGGTCGTGACTAACGACAACCTCAAAAAAACAGGAGCCCTTAAGCTGTATCCAGAGATTCACAAACCTCTTTAAAATAAAATAAAAAAAGGAGGCAGAAATTTGGCGGTTTCCCCCAAAAACTTGGGGCTGGGATAAGAGACCACGTTCCTTATTGGATTTTATATTTTCATCGGAATGCTTGGATCGTACGTCGTTCTGTTCTTTGTTTTTATAGTCCCTCACAACTTTGTAGTAATGGATGCCACCCAGAGTCTCTGCGGAGTTGGGTGGCTCCCGTGAAATTCGACAAGTGAGTATAAATTGCAGGAAATCAAAACCACGCCGTGATGGAATATATCTTGGCCTGCTGTGTGAATATTCAGCTTTTATTTCAAAGGCTCTAGTCGAGTGGTCGTCAACCTTAAACACTCAAAGAGCCACAAAGGTCCTAACCCCGCCGCCGTTCAAACTTGGAGCTGATCAGAAGTCCGGTTCCCGCACCATAGAGTCTCCTCCTAGCACTGCGTCCTTTTTCCTCTACCTGTCCTAACCGAAAGCCCTATCAATTGTGGAGCCGACCGACGACAGGGAGCCGCAGCAGAGGGATGAAAAGAGCCACATGCGGCTCTGGAGCCGCAGATTGCTAACTCCTGTTCTAGTCGAGATGAGATTGGGCTTTAATTGCTAGGAATTCCTGATGGCCTAATATAATTTTAGGTGTTTCCGACGATTAATCAGATTTCAGCTAGCCCTTGACTTACAACATTTCACTTACTGACTGTCCAAAGTTACAACGGCACTGAAAAAAGTGACTTACGATCGTTTTCCACCCTAAAGCCATTGCGGCAGGCATCCCCACGGTCCCGTGAACAAAATTCGGATGTTCATATTTACGACGGGTTGCAGCATCCCGGGGGGTCACATGATCCCCATCGGCCACCTTCGTCCGTGGGGAGTCCAGATTCCCTTAACAACCGTGTTCATCGCAGTGATTCACTTAACAACCGAGGTGGAGAGGAAGTTCGTAAAAGGGGGCAAAACTCCCTTCACGAATTTCTTGCTTTGCTGTAAACATTTTGGGGTTCAGTTGTGGTCGTAGGTTGAGGACTGGCTGTAAAAAGGTCAAAGACAGCCACGGCTGCAAATGCCGAGCCTGGGAACTTACCTTCGACGCAGTGTTCCACCTCCTCCAGGTTGCGCAGAGTAATCCTCATCAGGCTGGAGTTCAGCATCAGTTCGTTCTTGTGCACAGGCCACATGGAGTGCGGGGCGGGATTGACGAAGAAGATCCGGGTGTCCCCCGTGGAGACCTGGTTGTCGCAGATCAAGGGGTCCCCAAAGCCCCCAATCATCACCTTGTTCCCGCCGTCCAGGAGGATCTCGTGAGTCACCACCTCTTTCCCCTTCAGGTATCTCCAAACCCTCACCTGGAGAAAGGAGGGAGAATTTATAAAGGTGACGATAGAACAGAGCAGAGCAGAGCAAATAGGAGTAAAAGAGAAAAAGAGAAAATAGAATAGAGTGGGGTAGGTTGGAGTGGAATGGAATGGAATAGAATAGAATAGAATGAAGACTAGACTAGACTAGACTAGAATAAAATAGAATATAGAAAGAATAGAATAGAATTCAGAATAGAATATAGAATGGAGTGGAGTGGAGTGGAGTGGAGTGGAGTGGAGTGGAGTGGAGTGGAGTGGAGTGGAATGGAATGGAATAGAATAGAATAGAATAGAATAGAATAGAATAGAATAGAATAGAATAGAATAGAATAGAATAGAATAGAATAGAATAGAATATAGAAAGAATAGAATTCAGAATAAAATATAGAATGGAGTGGAGTGGAGTGGAATGGAATGGAATAGAATAGAATGAAAAATAGACTAGACTAGACTATAGAAAGAATAGAATTCAGAATAGAATATAGAATGGAGTGGAGTGGAGTGGAGTGGAATGGAATGGAATGGAATGGAATGGAATAGAATAGAATAGAATAGAATATAGACTAGACTAGACTATAGAAAGAATAGAATTCAGAATAGAATATAGAGTGGAGTGGAGTGGAGTGGAGTGGAGTGGAGTGGAGTGGAGTAGAATAGAATAGAATAGAATAGAATAGAATAGAATAGAATAGAATAGAATAGAATTCTTTATTGGCCAAGCGTGATTGGACACATAAGGAATTTGTCTTTGGTGCATAAGCTCTCAGTGTACATAAAGAAAAAATAAAATATATTCTATTTTAAAGCCGAAGAGCCAGCTCCGCCCGAAGACGTCTCCGTGGTCATGTGGCCGACATGACTCAACGCCCGAAGGCGCAGAGAATGCTGTTCCCTTCCCACCAAAGGTGGTGTTCCTATTTTTCTACTCCCATTCTTACTTGCTTTCGAACTGCTAGGTTGGCAGAAGCTGGGACAAGTCATGGGAGCTCCCTCCGTTCTGCGGCGCTAGGGATTCGAACCGCCGAACGGCCGACCTTTCTGATCGACAAGCTCAGCGTCCCAGCCCCTGAGCCACTCCATTAGAATAGTCTAATAATTGAACCATCAAAGAGTCCTTTGCTTGCCAAAGGACGAGCAAAACAAAATGTGAATGAGGAACGATTTTAAATAATTAAATTAAACTGTTGGATTATCTCACAGTGAGTTGGCCGCGGCAAAATTGGCTGCAGGGAGTTGTCCCCATTCCATTGACAAGACTTTGACTGCGGCAACAGAAGTGCATCCAAGGACCATTGTCAAACTCCCCCTTTTCTTTAATTATTATAGCGTATCTCTTTCTAGATTAGAACCCAGACCTTCACAGCTGTGAAGTTTCTGCCAAGTATTCCTTTTTTTTTTTCCTGGCCTTGTTTTTCTCCTGAAAATCCTCCGCGCCCCATGAAATGAAAACCGTAAACGACAACAAAACCGCCAGAAAACCGAACCAAATTTAAAAACCGGCACACAAGAAGAAGAGGTTAAGGACAACTATAGAAAGGAGTAACGCAACATTACCCGAGAACGAAGAAGGGTGTGCGTATGTGGGGGGGAATTATACCAATTTGGGGAGGGATTTATTGATTTATGTATTTATTTTTCGAATTTATATACCGCCCTATTCTCCCGGGTGGGACTCAGGGCGGTGCACAGAAAGATAAAAAAACCCACAAGTAAAAACGATGTAAAAATGGAATTAAATAATTAAACTCTGCGGATTAAAACAACCGTCACCCAATGGATCAGGAACAGTGAGTCAGTAGACATTCCCCCCGAAAAAATAAGACCTGATGCCTTTTTTGGGTGGATATATATGTGTGTGTGTGTGTGTGTGTGTGTGTGTGTGTGTTAGTTTTATGCAATACCGGGGCTGTATTGCATATCAGGCAAGAGCCTTTAACCATTCAGCCAGCCAGGCTCTCCCAATTGCATCAGCTGAGGCAGGAGGATTAGTACTGTATCTATAATTGTTCCACAACACTCTGTTAGAGCCCCATTAAGGGAGGAGACATACTGTTTCCTTTTCTGCCTTTCGGCTCATCACCAGAGACCATCTAGACAGAAAGCCATGAGTTCCGTTGAGTGATTTTTTTAAATATGTGTGTTAGTTTTATCACCTGATCAATAAATAAATCAGAGACACTAGTATAGATCTATTTTGAGCTTTTTAGCTCTCATCAGCTAGCCTTCGAATCCCAGTAAGGGTATGGCTAGCTGATGAGAGCTAAAAAGCTCGAAATAGATCTATCCTAGTCTCTCTGATTTATTTATTGATCAGCTCATAAAACTAACACACATATAAAAAAAAAAATCACACAACGGAACTCATGGCTTTCTGTCTAGATGGTCTCTGGTGATGAGCCGAAAGGCAGAAAAGGAAACACAGGCCCTAACAGGGTTTTGTGGAACAATTATAGATACTAATCCTCCTGTCTCAGCTGATGCAATTGGGAGAGCCTGGCTGGCTGAATGGTTAAAGGCTCTTGCCTGATATGCAATACAGCCCCGGTTCGAATCCCAGTAAGGGTATGGCTAGCTGATGAGAGCTAAAAAGCTCGAAATAGATTTATACTAGTCTCTCTGATTTATTTATTGATCAGCTCATAAAACACACGCACACACACACACATATATATGACAGGGTCTTAATTTGGGGGAAACACAGGGTAGGGCTACTTACATTCTATGTTCTAGTATACCATATTTTCCAGAGTATAAGACGCACCTTTCCCCCGCCCCCTTAAAAGAGGGTGAAAATTTGAGTGGATCTTATACACTGAATGTAGCCCCACCTACCCACCGCCCCCCCACCTTTTCCCCCTTGTGCTAATCTCTACATGGGGCTTCCCTTGAGGTGCACTCGAAAGCTACAGTTAGTCCAGAATGCAGCTGCGCGGGTGATTATGGGAGCCTCTAGATGCTCCCATATAACACCGATCCTGCGCGAGCTGCACTGGCTTCCTGTGGTCTTTCGGGTGCGCTTCAAGGTTTTGACGACCATCTTTAAAGCGCTCCATGGCTCGGGGCCTAGTTATATGCGAGACTGTCTCCTGCCCCATACATCCCTTTGGCCGATCCGCTCCCACAGAGAGGGCCTTCTCAGGGTGCTGTCAGCCGGGCAATGCCGACTGGCGACGCCTAGGGGAAGAGCCTTCTCTGTGGTGGGCCCTGCCCTTTGGAACGACCTGCCCCCTGAACTTTGCACCATCTCGGACCTCCACCTCTTCCGCCAGTGTCTAAAGACACATCTCTTTCAACAAGCCTGCCTAGCCTAACCTCCCGTTGGGGCTATTTTAAATTGGGGTTTTAAATTTGGATTTTAGCATAGGATTTGTAATTTAATAGGTTTTTAAATTTTGTATTTTTTGCTATTTATATGTTTTTAATAATTCCTGTGCGCCGCCCTGGGTCCTTCGTGGAGAAGGGCGGGATATAAATTTAATTTAAAATAAATAAATAATAAATAAATAAATAAATCAGGCTGTTTGCTGCAAGGAGGTAAGTCAAGAACTATACATGCCAATAGAATGTTCAAATGATTAGACTTATTTTTTAAAGACTGCTTTATTATTGTTCTAGACCAGGGGTCTCCAACCTTTGCAACTTTAAGTCTGAAGGACTACAGCTCCCAGACTTCTCCAGCCAGCTTTGTTATTTTTCTTCTTCATTGGTATTGCGCTAGACTGGGCTTTTATAATTCTGGGAGCTGAAGTCCTTCAGACTTAAAGTTGCAAAGGTTGGGGACCCCTGTTCTAGACAACTTAACCAAATTAAGAAGCTGTTAAAAATATTGTAAATGCTTTGCTCTGAAGAGGCCCAGTGCCATTGTTTCAAAAAGTGCAATTCTTTTAAATAGCAGAGGATAACTATACTTCCAGAAAGCACATCAATTTTAACAGCATCGGTGCAAGTATAGCTTGAAATGTAACATTGCAAACAGGGTATCTCGTCTGTACTGTTTGCTGCTTGCTGCAAGGAGGCAAATTGCTGGAAGGCAGAGGCAGATATTTTTCCCTTGTTTTCCTCCCCAAAAGCTAGGTGCGCCTTATACTTCGGAGCGTCTTATACGCCGAAAAATACGGTATTTCTTTGCAGGGCTCACTTTGCCTTTTCCAGAGACAGAAAGAATTTTTTCCTGACTGCAACTGACTCTCCCCTTACCATACCTGGAATATTTCTTCATGGCGGCTGAGCCCCTTGTGCAGAGAGGTTCAAGGAGCAGGCAAGGAGCAGGCAAACACTTCTCACTTATCAAGAAGTAAATATTAGACATTCCTCAAACTCAGACCTGACAGCGGCTGGTACTTCTCTATCTAGGAAGAACTGCAGCTAATAGTGGACTGCAGCAGGAATAAATCAGACATCCAGAGTCCTTGGTCATCAGTGGAGATCGAGTAGAGCAAGTGGCCAGTTTTAAGTTTTTGGGCGTCCGTCATAAAAAGAGGACCTGACCTGGGGTGTTCACATTGCAGCCCTGGTCCAAAGGGGCCCAGCAGAGATTATGTGACCTGAGACTTCTCAGGAAACAACAACTGATTGGAAAACTGCTAGTGACCTTCTCCCGCTGCACCGTAGAGAGTATTTTAACTTCCTGCCCCTGTGTCTGGTTGGCCAACTGCACAGTGGCGGATAGGACCGCACTCCAGAGGGTCAAGGTCATTGCCCAGAGGATCATGGGTTGCCCTCTCCCCTCTTTGGAAGAGCTTTAGAGCTCACACTGTCGTAAGAAAGTTCAAAACATTCTTAAAGATCCATCTTATTCTGGGCACCCCCTTTTTTTCCTCTTTTTTTTTTTTTAACTATTACCATATGGCAGACGGTACAGGGCAATAAAAACGAATAGGCTGAAAAACAGGTTCTACCCGCAAGCAGTAACTATATTAAATTCTACTGTATAAAGGTAACGGTTCCCCTCGCACATATGTGCTGGTCGTTCCTGACTCTAGGGGGCGGTGCTCATCTCCGTTTCAAAGCCGAAGAGCTAGCGCTGTCCGGAGACGTCTCTGTGGCCATGTGGCCGGCATGACTCAACGGCGAAGGCGCACAGAACGTTGTTCCCTTCCCACCAAAGATGGTCCCTATTTTTCTACTTGCATTCAGTTCTAAGTTTGTGGGGGGGGGGGGGGAGACACTGGAAACATGGAGGCTGCTTGGAAAGATGGTTTAATGGTGGCTTGAGCTCCTGAACAGAAAAGGGGGAATCACATCCTCCCAGATGTCGAGTGAAAAAGAAAGCAGAGGAAAAAAGGGGCTTTGCTGAGTTTTTTATACTCTCTGTTCAGCCCCACCTCTCTGTTTCCTGTTCCTGTGTAAGAAATGTATTCTGATTGGTTGTCAGACTCCCAGGGGCGGCGGTATATGTGTGTGTGTGTGTGTGTGTGTGTCTTAGCTACCTTTATAGGTTGTGCGTCTTTTGAGTCCCAAGCTTGGTGGAGCAATTGCTTCTTCCCAGGTGCCCTTGCGGTGAGATAGGTTAAAGGGATGATGCGATCGTGCCTTAATCCCATCCCCAGGGAGCGGAAGGGGGAGATCTGTGTTATGTAGAAGAGACAGTCCTTTGAATTGGCAAAGGTGGGAGCTATGAAGAGTGAGTCGCCACGATGTAGAAAAGACGTGGAGACTCTGGAAAGAGTGCAGAGAAGGGCAACCAAGATGATTAGGGGACTGGAGGCTAAAACATATGAAGTACGGTTGCAGGAACTGAGTAGGTCTAGTTTGATGAAGAGAAGGACCAGGGGAGACATGATAGCAGCCTTCCGATATCTCAGAGGGTGCCACAAAGAAGAGGGAGTCAAGCTATTCTCCAAGGCACCTGGGGGCAGGACAAGAAGCAATGGGTGGAAACTAATCAAGGAGAGAAGCAACATAGAACTGAGGAGAAATTTCCTGACAGTGAGAAGAATTCATCAGTGGAACAGAAGTTGCCTCCAGAAGTTGTGAATGCCCCAACCCTGGAAGTCTTTAAAAAGATGTTAGATAGCCATTTGTCTGAAATGGTATAAGGTTCCTGCCCACGCAGGGAGTTGGACTAGAAGACCTCCAAGGTCCCTTCCAACTCTGCTATTGTATTGTATTGTATTGTATTGTATTGTATTGTATTGTATTGTATTGTATTGTATTGTATTGTATTGTATTGTATTGTATTGTATTGTATTGTATTGAGTAAAAACATGTTTCTCCGTTTCTGATCCAGGGGTAAAATAGAATATTCTGCCTGTTCAATATTTCCCAGGATATTTCTTAGAACTAAGGAGAAATTTCCTGACAGTTAGAACAATTAATCGGTGGAACAGAAGTTGCCTCCAGAAGTTGTGAATGCCCCAACCCTGGAAGTCTTTAAAAAGATGTTAGATAGCCATTTGTCTGAAATGGTATAAGGTTCCTGCCCACGCAGGGGGTTGGACTAGAAGACCTCCAAGGTCCCTTCCAACTCTGCTATTGTATTGTATTGTATTGTATTGTATTGTATTGTATTGTATTGTATTGTATTGTATTGTATTGTATTGTATTGTATTGTATTGTATTGTATTGTATTGTATTGTATTGAGTAAAAACTCCGTTTCTCCGTTTCTGATCCAGGGGTAAAATAGAATATTCTGCCTGTTCAATATTTCCCAGGATATTTCTTTTTTTTTCTTTTTCTCCCTAGGAGAGGGGTGGGCGCTAATTTCCCCCGCTCCAACGCTGGCATCTGGAAGCCTGGGAAGAGGGAAGGGATGGCTCCTAAGAGAAAGCCCATGTTAAGAGAGGTTATCAAACAGCAGAAAGGTGGGAAGACAAAAGCAAACTGTGCCAAGAAAGGGAGAAGGAAGGCTTTGGCACAGGCTGCCTTCCACTTTGCTCCAGATTCAAGTCGCTGCAGGAGGAAGAGAGAGAGAGAGAGAGAGAGAGAGAGAGAGAGAGAGAGAGAGAGAGAGAGAGAGAGAGAGAGAGAGAGAGAGAGGGAGAGAGGAGTACCCACAACCTAGAAGTGCGTGCACACACACACAAATAGCCCCACCTCGTTTCTTGGCAAAACAAGGGGAAGATTAGGAATTGGAGAGGCCCAGGATGTGCATAGTTTGTTGGTGAAAATGTCTGTAAACAGGTTTTTTTTTAATGCTAAGGTTGGTGCCAGGCTGGGCATTTTTCCCTCTGTTTCTCTGAACTTATCAGGAAAGGGAAGGTTTCTTTTTTTCTCTCTTTCTCTCCTGTCTTTCTCGCTCTCTCTCTCCTCTTTCTCACACTCTCCTCTCTTTTTCTCTTCCTCTCTCTCCTCTCTCTCTGTCTCTCTCTTCTCTTTCGCTCTCTTCTTTCTCTCTTTTCTCTCTCCTTCTTTCTCTCCTCTCCCTGCTCTCTCTCTCATCTTTCTCTCACTCTCCTCTTTTTCTCTTCCTCTCTCTCCTCTCTCTCTGTCTTTCTCTTCTCTTTCACTCTCTTCTTTCTCTCTCTTTTCTCTCTCCTTCTTTCTCTCACTCTCCTCTCTTTTTCTCTTCCTCTCTCTCCTCTCTCTCTGTCTTTCTCTTCTCTTTCGCTCTCTTCTTTCTCTCTTTTCTCTCTCCTTCTTTCTCTCCTCTCCCTGCTCTCTCTTTCATCTCTTTCTCTCTCTCCTCTCTTTTTCTCTTCCTCTCTCTCCTCTCTCTCTGTCTTTCTCTTCTCTTTCGCTCTCTTCTTTCTCTCTCTTTTCTCTCTCCTTCTTTCTCTCCTCTCCCTGCTCTCACTCTCCTCTCTTTTTCCCTCCTCTCCTCCCCTCTTTCTCTTTCTCTCTCTTCTCTTCCCTCTCCTCTGTCTTTCTCTTCTTTTCTGCTCTCCTCTTTCTCTCTCTCCTCTCCCTCTTTCTCTCCTCTCCCTCCTCTCTCTCTCTCTCTCCTTTCTTTCTCTCTCTTCTTCTCTCTTCGTCTCTCTCCTCTCCTCTCTCTCCCCTTCTTTTCCTCCTCTCTCCCTCCTCTCTCTCTCTCTCCTCTCCTTCTTTCTCTCCTCTCCCTACTCTCTCTCTCCTTTCTTTTTCTCTCTTCTTTTCTCTTCGTCTCTCTCTCTCTCTCTCTCTCCTCTCCTTTCTCTCCTCTCCCTACTCTCTCTCTCTCCTTTCTTTTTCTCTCTTCTTTTCTCTTCGTCTCTCTCCTCTCCTCTCTCTCTCTCCTTCTTTTCCTCCTCTCTCCCTTCTCTCTCTCTCTCTCCTCTCCTTCTTTCTCTCCTCTCCCTACTCTCTCTCTCTCCTTTCTTTTTCTCTCTTCTTTTCTCTTCGTCTCTCTCTCTCTCTCTCCTCTCCTTTCTCTCCTCTCCGTCCTCTCTCTCTCTCTCCTTTCTTTTTCTCTCTTCTTTTCTCTTTGTCTCTCTCCTCTCCTCTCTCTCTCTCCTTCTTTTCCTCTCTCCCTTCTCTCTCTCCTCTCCTTCTTTCTCCTCTCCCTACTCTCTCTCTCCTTTCTTTTTCTCTCTTCTTTTCTCTTCGTCTCTCTCCTCTCCTCTCTCTCTCTCTCCTTCTTTTCCTCCTCTCTCCCTCCTCTCTCTCTCTCTCTCCTTCCTTCCCTCCCTCTCCCTCTCCCTCCCTCCCCCCTCCCTCCCTCAAAATGCAAAGAAAAGAATGCCCAGAGTGGTTGACTCATACCAATCCATACAATGTTATTTTATTTAAAAAATATTTACAAGCTTGAAAGATGGAGTAAAGGGAACTATCTTTACAGAAAAGAGCAATCCAAAACCAGCAAATTTTAACTACCCGAACATTTTGCTAAAAGGTATCAACTACTTTATTGTTATTTCAACACATATCACACCCACGAAAACCATTGCCTTTTAACAACTGTATCCTGTGCACTTAAGGGCATATTTCTCTGGGAATTTAAAGAATATCTATCACCTAATTCCAACACACCCCTTCCTTCCTTCCTTCCTTCCTTCCCTCCCTCTTCCATCCATCCATTCTTCATACCTTCCTTCCATCCTTCCTTCATACCATCCATTTTCATACCTTCCTTCATACCTTCCTTCCTTCCTACCTACCTACCTTCCATCCCTCCTTCCTTCATACCATCCTTCCCTCATACCTTCATACCTTCCTTCCTTCCTACCTTCCTTCCTTCCATCCCTCCTTCCTTCCTTCATACCATCCTTCCTTCCTTCCCTTCCTTTCCTTTCTCATGAGGAAGAAATGGAGATAGTGACATATTTTATTTTCCTGGGCTCCAGGATGGGGAAGGCAGCCAAGAAATGAAAAGAGGCTTTCTCCTGGGTAGGAAAGCGATGGGAAATCTAGACAGCATCCTCAAAAGCAGAGGCATCCCCCTGCCAACACAAGGGTGTCTAGTCAAGGCGATGGTTTTCCCAGTTGCCATGGATGGCTGTGAAGGTTGGACCAGAAGGAAGGCCAAAGAATGGAGGCCTTTGAACTCGGGTGCTGGAGAAGAAGACTCCTGCATTGAGTCCCTTGGACTGCAAGGCCATCCAACCGGTCAGTCCTAGAGGAGATCCACCCTGGCTGCTCTTTAGAAGGCCAGATCCTGAAGAGGGAACTCAAAGACTTTGGCCACCTGATGAGAAGGAAGAAGGACTCCCTGGAGAAGAGCCTCATGCTGGGAAGGATGGAGGGCAAGAGAAGAAGAAGGGGACGGCAGAGAAGGAGGGGGCTGGATGAAGCAGCCGGCCTGAGCTTCAATGGACTCCAGAGGATGGGAGAGGACAGGAAGGCCTGGAGGAACATGGTCTATGGGGTCGCGATGGGTCGGACACGACTTCGCAACTAACAACAACATGCATGTACACACATACATGTATGTAAGTATGTATGTATGTGTATATATATAAAAGGATATACTATATTGGTATAATACTGTACAATTAAAATGTATAATGCAATACTACTGTATTGATTAGACAAGGTCATATCAGAATCCAAAACAGAATAATGAGGCCAATATATAAAATATGGTTATATGGACCCTAAGTGAAATTACCTTTTCAGCATTCCTGGAAAAGCTCTCTAGGCGTTCTGCCACAATATTTAATTAAATGAGTGCAGCTCATTTACTTTTCCTCAATCTTCATTCTACGACTCTCCATTTTGAGGATTAAAAACCCCTACATGCCACCGAGTGCTTTAGCAAGAAAATAAATGAACTTTAAAATGAATGAATAAGTGAATGAATGCAGGAGGGAGACCTCCGAGCTACTTTAAGGCCTGTGATCTAGGCAAGGCATTGGGGGTGGGGGGGGGGGGGGTTTGGCCTTGGGGTTATGAATCTGTTGCCAAGATCAGCCAAGGACTAAAGATTTGCAGAGATTCATTTTTTTAACCTGGCTGTGTGGGGGGGGGGGGGGGAGGGAAGGAAGGAAGGAGAGGTGAGGAGGGAGAGAAGGAAGGAAGGAAAGAGAGGCAAGGAAGGAAGGGAAGGAAGAAAGGGAGGGAAGGAGAGAAGGAAGGAAGGAATAAGAGGGAAGGGAGGGAGGAAGGAAAAAGAGGCAAGGACAGAAGGAAGAAGGAAAGGAAGAAAGGGAGGGAGGGAAGGAATAAGAGGGAAGGAAAGAGGGAAGGAAGAAGAGGCATGGAAGGAAGGAAAGGGAAGGGAAGGAAGGAAAGGCAAGGAAGAAAGGGAGGAAGAGAAGGAAGGAAGAAGAGGGAAGGAAGGAGCGAAGGAAGGAGGCAAGGAAGGAAAGGGAGGGAAGAAAGGGATGGAGAGAAGGAAGGAAGAAGAGGCAAGGAAGGAAAGGAAAGAAATTAAGGGCAAGAAGATAGGGAAGGATTGAGAGAAGGAAGGAAGGAAAGAGAGGCAAGGAAGAAAAGAAAGGGAGGGAGGGAGGAAGGAAGAAGGAATGAGGGAAGGAAGGGAGGGAGGGATGGAGAGAAGGAAGGAAGGAAAAGAAAGGGGGAGGAAGGAAGGAAGGAGAGGCAAGGAAGAAAAGAAAGGGAGGGAGGAAGGAAGAAGGAATGAGGGAAGGGAGGGAGGGAGGGACGGAGAGAAGGAAGGATGGAAGGAAGGAAGAAAAGAAAGGGGGAGGAAGGAAGGAAGGAAGGAGAGGCAAGGAAGAAAAGAAAGGGGGGAGGAAGGCAGAAGGAATGAGGGAAGGAAGGAAGGGAGGGACGGAGAGAAGGAAGGATGGAAGGAAGGAAGAAAAGAAAGGGGGAAGAAGGAAAGAAGGAAGGAAGGAAGGAGAGGCAAGGAAGAAAAGAAAGGGAGGGAGGAAGGAAGACGGAATGAGGGAAGGAAGGAAGGGACGGAGAGAAGGAAGGATGGAAAGAAGGAAGGAAGGAAGAAAAGAAAGGGGGAGGAAGGAAGGAAGGAGAGGCAAGGAAGAAAAGAAAGGGAGGGAGGGAGGAAGAAGGAATGAGGGAAGGGAGGGAGGGAGGGACGGAGAGAAGGAAGGAAGGAAGGAAAGAGAGGCAAGGAAGAAAAGAAAGGGAGGGAGGAAGGAAGGAAGAAGGAATGAGGGAAGGAAGGGAGGGAGGGATGGAGAGAAGGAAGGAAGGAAAAGAAAGGGGGAGGAAGGAAGGAAGGAGAGGCAAGGAAGAAAAGAAAGGGAGGGAGGAAGGAAGAAGGAATGAGGGAAGGGAGGGAGGGAGGGACGGAGAGAAGGAAGGATGGAAGGAAGGAAGAAAAGAAAGGGGGAGGAAGGAAGGAAGGAAGGAAGGAGAGGCAAGGAAGAAAAGAAAGGGGGGAGGAAGGCAGAAGGAATGAGGGAAGGAAGGGAGTGAGGGACGTAGAGAAGGAAGGATGGAAGGAAGGAAGAAAAGAAAGGGGGAAGAAGGAAAGAAGGAAGGAAGGAAGGAGAGGCAAGGAAGAAAAGAAAGGGAGGGAGGAAGGAAGACGGAATGAGGGAAGGAAGGAAGGGACGGAGAGAAGGAAGGATGGAAAGAAGGAAGAAGGAAGAAAAGAAAGGGGGAGGAAGGAAGGAAGGAGAGGCAAGGAAGAAAAGAAAGGGAGGGAGGGAGGAAGAAGGAATGAGGGAAGGGAGGGAGGGAGGGACGGAGAGAAGGAAGGATGGAAGGAAGGAGAGGCAAGGAAGAAAAGAAAGGGAGGGAGGAAGGAAGACGGAATGAGGGAAGGAAGGAAGGGACGGAGAGAAGGAAGGATGGAAAGAAGGAAGGAAGGAAGAAAAGAAAGGGGGAGGAAGGAAGGAAGGAGAGGCAAGGAAGAAAAGAAAGGGAGGGAGGAAGGAAGAAGGAATGAGGGAAGGGAGGGAGGGAGGGACGGAGAGAAGGAAGGATGGAAGGAAGGAAGAAAAGAAAGGGGGAGGAAGGAAGGAAGGAAGGAAGGAGAGGCAAGGAAGAAAAGAAAGGGGGGAGGAAGGCAGAAGGAATGAGGGAAGGAAGGGAGGGAGGGACGGAGAGAAGGAAGGATGGAAGGAAGGAAGAAAAGAAAGGGGGAAGAAGGAAAGAAGGAAGGAAGGAAGGAGAGGCAAGGAAGAAAAGAAAGGGAGGGAGGAAGGAAGACGGAATGAGGGAAGGAAGGAAGGGACGGAGAGAAGGAAGGATGGAAAGAAGGAAGGAAGGAAGAAAAGAAAGGGGGAGGAAGGAAGGGAGGAAGGAAGGAAGGAAGGAAGGAAGAAGAGGCAAGGAATGAGGGAAGGGAGGGAGGGAGGGACGGAGAGAAGGAAGGATGGAAGAAAGGAAAGAAGGAAGGAAGAAAAGAAAGGGGGAAGAAGGAAGGAAGGAGAGGCAAGGAAGAAAAGAAAGGGAGGGAGGAAGGAAGAAGGAATGAGGGAAGGGAGGGACGGAGAGAAGGAAGGATGGAAGGAAGGAAGGAAGAAAAGAAAGGGGGAGGAAGGAAGGAAGGAAGGAAGGAAGGAAGGAAGGAAGGAAGGAAGGAAGAAGAGGCAAGGAATGAGGGAAGGGAGGGAGGGAGGGAGGGAGGGACGGAGAGAAGGAAGGATGGAAGGAAGGAAGGAAGGAAAGAAGTACGTCTTAAGACGTACTTATTCCAACAAGCCGGCCTAGGATAGCCCCCCTTTTCTGACTTTTTAAAAATAAATTATAATTTGGCAAGGTTTTAATCATGAGTTTTAGCACGGGTTTGATTTAATTTAATATTTTTTAATTGATATATATTGTATTTTGTGGTTTTTAATAATGCCTGTGCGCCGCCCTGGGTCCTAACAAGGAGAAGGGCGGGGTATAAATTTAATAAAATAAATAAATAAATAAATAAATAAATAAATAAATAAATAAATAAATAAATAAATAAATAAATAAATAAATAAATAAATAAATAAGAAGGAAGAAGAGGCAAGGAATGAGGGAAGGAAGGGGGGAGGGAAGAAGAGACTCCCTAAACAGCCAGTCCAGGGAAGTTAAAAACTCTACCACCTTCCCACCCAGAGGCAATTAAGACGAGCCCTCCTTAAAAGCCCCCCTGAGAGATTTTCCTTTTGGGTACCCAGAGGATTAAAAAAAACCCCAAAAAATACAAAAAAAGGTGGGCAGGAAGCATCTGAGAAGAGGATCAAGCTGGAGCAAAGGTGAGACCCGCGACCAGAGAATTTGCAAGAGCCAGAAAGGAGGAAGGCGTGGGTGGGAGGAGGAGGAAGTAGTAGCAGCCGACATTTGCATTCAGAGGACCAAGCCAACCCCTTCAGGGGAATGACCCATTAAGAACCCCTGCAGGGTTGATTGGAGGGGGGGGGTGTCTCCCTTTCCCAAAAAACCCCCCACATTTCTAAGATGTTTTCCTGGGCAGGCAGCTTCACGGACGTGCATGTATTTGAATCCCCCGTCCTCCACATCGGGAGGACTTTGCAAAGTTGATTCCCTTGCCTCGTTGTTATTTCTGGACCCTGGATGGGGATGCAAAACTACTCTGGGGGAGGTTGGGGAGTGGGGGGAATTAACCCACCTTAGGTGCTCCAGGTAGTTAAATACAATTCTACAGAGGAACGGTGGAGCCTGTCATCTGCACCTCCATCGCTGGGATTCTCCTTCAAGGGAGAATCCGAACTGCAGAAGAAACAATGGCGGCCAACCTGCCTCCCATGGAGGACCTGCACACTGCAGGAGTCAAAAAGAGGGCTGTGGAAATATCTACAAGACCCCTCGCATCCTGGACGTAAATTGTTCCAACGCCTACCCTCAAAACGAGGCTATAGGGCTTTATTTAACATCCTGTTGTAACCCCTCCTTGTTTTTCCCTTTCTTTTCTCCCTCCTTCCCTTCTCTCCTTCCTTCCTTCCTCCTCTCCTTCCCCTTCCTTCTTCCCTTCGTCCTACTCCTGCTCTTCCTCTTCCCCTTCCTACCTTCTCTTCTTCTCTTCCTCTCCCTTCCACCTTCCTCTCCTGACCTCTTCTCCTTCCTCTTCCTTCTTCCCTTCCCTCTCCCCTACTCCTGCTCTTCCTCTTCCTCTCTCCTTCTCTTCCTCTCCCTTCCACCCTCCTCTCCTTCCCTCTTTCTTCTTTCCCCTCGTCTTCCTTTCCTTCTCTCCTCCTCTCTCTCTCTCTCTCTTTCTTTCTCTGTCGTTGTTGGTGTCTATTTCAAAACTGTGCTTCCTTGGGATGGTACTTCCACCGACCCAAATATAATGTAGTATCGTTTCATGGCCCCCTTTTTTCTGAGCCCATTTTCAGCTCCTGAGACAGAGGAGCAACTCGGCTGCAAAAAGCAACAAGCAGCCAGGCCAAAGGAGACAAGATTAGCTTGGCTCCATTTTTTCAGATCCGAATCTTTTGTTTTTTCACCTCGATAGTTAAATCAGTTGTCTGGGGAATCCAGGGCAGGAAGCAATCCACTAAGATTTCTTTCTTAAGCTGCATTTTCTTATCTTGGGGGGGGTGGGTGGGTGTCTGTCAGCCCCTATGGGAATGGGGCTGTTGGGACTTAACACAGGGGAAATCAGTTGGAGGCATCCCAGATATGTTAAGTTTCAATCAGCCTCAAAGCTACATGTCTTTGACTGAAGCTTGGGGTGTGTGTGTAAAAATATAATTGCTATATATGTTTACTTAAAAAAAACAAACCAGGATATATGTTAAAATTGTGTGGGTGAACCAGTGGTGGGTTTCTGCAGGCTCGCACCTACTCGCGAGAGCCGGTTGGTGAAATTTAGAGAACCGGTGAGAGGGGGTTCCACCGGCGGACCTGGAAGTAAATCTGGCCCGCCGCTGCCAGTGACCCAACAGGAAGGAAAGGAAAGGAAAGGAAAGGAAAGGAAAGGAAAGGAAAGGAAAGGAAAGGAAGGAAGGAAGGAAGGAAGGAAGGAAGAAAGAAAGAAAGAAAGAAAGAAAGAAAGAAAGAAAGAAAGAAAGAAAGAAAGAAAGAAAGAAAGAAAGAAAGAAAGAAAGAAAGAAAGAAAGAAAGAAAGAAAGAAAGAAAGAAAGAAAAAGAATTTATCATCACAATTGAGTCCAAAATTTTGGTTGCTAAGCAAGAGCGTTGTTAAATGAGTTTCACCACATTTTAAAAGGTGGCCACTCCCACCCTGTCACATGACTGCCAAGCCACGCCCACAAAATAGGCCACACCTACAGAGTAGGTTCTAAAAAATCTGAAACCCACCACTGGGGTGAACCTAACCTTTAATAACAATAAATAAATAATAAATTTAATTTGTAGACCGCTCCCTCTCCCCGAAGGGACTCGGGGCGGTGCACAGGGGAATTCAAAAACGTACAAACATAGATACATCATAAATATATAAAATCAAATTAAACAATTTATCCCTGCACTAAAAAACCCTAAAAACCTAAAAACTAAACCCCTTAAAAACCCAATTAAAACAATTTAGATATTCAGACTAAAAAGGCTGGAAGGTAGGTTAGGCCAGGCCGGCCTGCTGGAATAGATAAGTCTTGAGCTTTTGACGGAAGGAGCGGAGGTCCGGGGTTGTTCTGAGCTCGGGGGGTAGGTCGTTCCATAGAGCTGGGCCCGCCACAGAGAAGGCCCTTCCCCTGGGCGTCGCCTGCTGGCATTGCCTGGTGGACGGCACCCGGAGAAGTCCCTCTCTGTGTGAGCGAATCGGTCGAAGGGATGTATGGGGCAGGATGCGATCTCGCAGATAGCTTAACCCTTTGGGGGTTAAGGTGAAGGTTCCCCTCGCACATCTGTGCTAGTCGTTCCCGACTCTAGGGGGCGGTGCTCACCTCCGTTTCAAAGCCGAAGAGCCAGCGCTGTCCGAAGATGTCTCCGTGGTCATGTAGCCGGCATGACTCAACGCCCGAAGGCGCACGGAATGCCGTTCCCTTCCCACCAAAGGTGGCTCCTATTTGTCTACTTGCATTTTTTTACGTGCTTTCGAACTGCTAGGTTGGCAGAAGCTGGGACAAGTCACGGGAGCTCACTCCGTTACGCGGCGCTGGGGATTCGAACCGCCGAACGGCCGACCTTTCTGATCGACAAGCTCAGCGTCTCAGCCCCTGAGCCACCGAACAATAGACAGCAACTATTTTCAACCTTAAACACTCAAAGAGCCATTTGGACCATTTTCCCACACAAAAGAAAACACCGGGAGCCACAAAAACTCCTTCCTTCCCGTGCCTGACTATTTCCCGAGCGGCCACAAAAACTAGCATACGTAGTTGAATGAAAAGTTCTGTTGATTTCTGAAACGTTTCTTTTCTTTTTGGCCGACTGGGGGAGAAAAAGCTCAATCAATCTCAGGCCGGAGCCGCAGCAGAGGGCCGAAAGAGCCACATGCGGCTCCAGAGCCAATTCCAAAAGGTGGCTTGGAAACTTCTCCAAACTTTTTACAGAACGTGTAAAGCAAGCAGCTGGCTGTATGGTGCAGATGTTTGAGGTTGGGAATCCTCAGCAGCCCTTTTTCAAAGGCTCTTCCACCGTCGCCTTCCTTGACGTCTAAAAATACTTAATTATGCCCCAGCCGAACATTTAAAGCCAATGAGAATCATATGGCCTTGTCTTTAAGAAAATGGAATTCTGTTCGAAGGTTGCCTTTTTATAAGTTGTTGGGTTTTTTTTTGAAGCGCCTATAATCAAATAGGCATTCATGAGCGCCACCCCACAAATGCGTGCGTGCCTCCCACTGGGCAGCTGGTTGTTGGGTCTGTGGAGGGGGATGTGTACGTATGGGAGGGTGTGTATATGCATGCATAAGGCGGGTGTGTATATGCATGCATTAGAGCTGGAGAATTATTGCTAGAGAGGAATCCATGCACAGGTCTGTCTTCGCCGTGCTACCGTTAGCAACTCCTGTTGCAAACCTCTTTCTTAAATCTATCTATCTATATATATGAAAGTCAAATTCCACTCACGCATCATCACAAAATCTCGTAAACTTGAAATTTGGCACATCTTGGCTTCTAGGTACTCGCTAAGAATGGATTTTTTGACATGACCATCAGATCATTAGTAATTCTTATATCGTAATTAATATGCTCTGATGCTAAGAGTTAAGACACTCTACTCCCCCTCCCCACCTGAAAAGAACTCTGTTTCAAATGCCAATTGCCTTATATTAACATGCTCTGAGTCTGAGGACTTAGACATTCTACTCCCCATCCCCATCCGAAAAGAACTCTGTTCCAACTTCCAGTCGCCTCACATTCCGTTATCTCAGTTCCACTCCTTCACTCAGGAGCGGTCCAGGGCTCCTTACAGTACTAAATGTCGGTACCTCACCTATGGAACTGCTTCTGGACTCAAGGCGGCGGGAACGATATTCCCTAGCTGAGGAATTCTGGGAGTTGAAAGTCTGTTCACGTTGTCCAGTTTAAATAGCGCTGTTCTAGATGTTCGCCCATTCATTGAGTGTCTCCTGCTTGGTTGGGGGGGATTGGACTATATGACCTACAAGGCCCCTTCCCACGCTGTTAAATCTGTTAATTCAAAGGACTTCTAAAAGAGGCTGCAAAATCTTCAAGCCAGCATCTGCCAATCTTGGCAACTTTACATTACGTGGTCCCAGAATTCCAGTAATTCATCCTGCACCGCCCATGTCTCTCCTGCCTTGCAGTCACACATGGTTTATATCTCACTGCACAAACCTGGTTTGTTTTAAAAAAAACATAATTAAAACATGCCCCAGCGTAGTGCAAAGTGTAAATCAAGACTTCGGCCTGGAAGAGAGGTCTTGCTGTATTTAATTAAGACTAATTCTCAGGCGCTCATCAATTGTGTTATTATTAGGGAGTATTTACAAAGACTTTTCTCCTGGGAAGGAAAGCTATAGCAAATCTAGACAGCATAATAAAAAGCAGAGGCATCCCCCTACCAACAGAAGGGTGTCTAGTCAAGGCGATGGTTTTCCCAGTTGCCATGGATGGCTGTGAAGGTTAGACCATAAGGAAGGCCAAAGAATGGAGGTCTTTGAACTCGGGTGCTGGAGAAGAAGACTCCTGCATTGAGTCCCTTGGACTGCAAGGCCATCCCACCGGTCAGTCCTAGAGGAGATCCACCCCGACTGCTCTTTAGAAGGCCAGATCCTGAAGAGGAAACTCAAAGGCTTTGGCCACCTGATGAGAAGGAAGAAGGACTCCCTGGAGAAGAGCCTCATGCTGGGAACGATGGAGGGCAAAAGAAGAAGAAGGGGACGGCAGAGAAGGAGGGGGCTGGATGGAGTCACCGAAGCTGTCAGCGTGAGCGTCACAGTGACCCACCCCGTCTTCTCCTCACTTTTAGGAGAGGGATGGATTAACTATGATCCTGAGTAGAGAGAGGAGGTCTGGATACTTTGACCACCTGATGAGAAGGAAGAAGGACTCCCTGGAGAAGAGCCTCGTGCTGGGAAGGATGGAGGGCAAGAGAAGAAGAAGGGGACGGCAGAGAAGGAGGGGGCTGGATGGAGTCACCAAAGCAGTCAGCGTGAGCTTCAATGGACTCCAGAGGATGGGAGAGGACAGGAAGGCCTGGAGGAACATGGGATCAAGATGGGTCAGACACAACTTCGCAACTAACAACAATTTAGCAGATCAGAACTAGGTCTGGGTGAATCTTTGAGACTTGGTGGGCAGGACAAGAAGCAATGGGTGGAAACTAATCAAGGAGAGAAGCAACTTAGAACTAAGGAGAAATTTCCTGACAGTGAGAACCATTAATCAGTGGAACAGAAGTTGCCTCCAGAAGTTGTGAATGCCCCAACCCTGGAAGTCTTTAAGAAGATGTTAGATAGCCATTTGTCTGAAACGGTATAAGGTTCCTGCCCACGCAGGGGGTTGGACTAGAAGACCTCCAAGGTCCCTTCCAACTCTGCTACTGTATTGTATTGTATTGGTCAACCTTCTTACCCTGAGATGGATCATCCCAAACTCTTGCAATGCTATAAACTCCCCATTGGGGTCACAATGGGTCAGACAGGACTTGCAACTCACAACAACATTTATCCATCAATTTCGAATCACAATTACAAAAGAATCACAATCTGACACAAGTATAGAGTAAAGGAAGGGGAACACGTTCCTGCGGTCGGTTGTTTTTTTGTGGCTGAGAATTTAAAAGAAAACGTTTTTTTAAAAAAGGTCCCTAGAATGTATCTTTTAAGAGTAGCTCGGGGAGGTGGGTGGGAAACAAGGTGGATATTTGCTCCCCAAAATGTCCTGCTGACTGGAAGGGAGGGAGGTTTTTATTTGGGGGTGGGTGGGGGAAATGTTAACTTATTTAATTGAAATATTTAGATTTACAGAACCGCCCTTCTGCATTGAAATGGACCCAGGGCGGTGCCCAGGAAATTAAAATCAATAAATAACAATAAATGCAAAGGGGTCCAAGGGAGATTCGATCAGCGGCCAGGGTTGAGATAAAATGGGGAGGGTCTCCCTCTTAGCATTGCAAAGGGCAGGCACATCAAATAAGAGAGAGAGGAGGGGTGATATTGTTCCCCATTTCATGGAGGGAGCTGGTTCTGAAAAAGAGTTTTTTAGGACCGGGAATTTAGGAGTTTAATTCATTTTTTTCTCAGTCCTGGATGGCACCATCAGCTACTGCCCTTTTGGCTTTCTTTCTTTCTTTCTTTCTTTCCTTCCTTCACTCTCTCTTTCTTTCCCTTTCTTACTTTCTTTCCTTCCTTCCTTCGCTCTTTCTTTCTTTCTCTTTCTTTCCTTCCATTCTTGCTCTTTCTTTCTCTTTCTTTCCTTCGCTCATTCTCTTTCCCTTTCTCTCTTTCTTTCCTTTCTCCCCTCGCTGTTTCTTTCTTCTTTCTTTTCTTCTTTCTTTCTTTCCTTCCTTCCTTCGCTCTTTCTTTCTTTCTCTTTCTTTCCTTCCATTCTTGCTCTTTCTTTCTCTTTCTTTCCTTCGCTCTTTCTCTTTCCCTTTCTCTCTTTCTTTCCTTTCTCCCCTCGCTGTTTCTTTCTTCTTTCTTTTCTTCTTTCTTTCTTTCCTTCCTTCCTACACTTTCTTTCTCTGGCTTTCCTTCCTTCCTTCACTTTCTTTCATTCTCTTTCTTTCCCTCTTTTTCTCTTTCCCTTTTTCTTTCTTTCTTTCCTTCCTTCGCTCTTTCTCTTTCTCTCTTTCTTTCCTTCCTTCCCTCGCTGTTTCTTTTTTCCTTTCCTTTCATCTTTATTTCTTTCCTCCTTCCTTAACTTTCTTTCTCTCTTTCCTTCCTTCCTTCACTCATTCATTCTCTTTCTTTCCCTCTTTCTTACTTTCTCTCTCTCTCTCTCTTTCTTTCTCTTTCTTTCTTCCATCTTTCTTACTTTCTCTCTCTCTTTTTTTTCTTTCTCTTTCCTTCCTTCCTTCCGTTGGTCTTTCTCTTTCCCTTTCTTTTTTTCACCTTCCTTCCTACCCTCACTCTTTCTTTCTTTTTTCCTTTCTTTCATCTTTCTTTCTCTCTCTCTTTCTGACCTTCCTTCCTTCCTTCACTTCCTTCCTTTCTCTCTCTTTCCTCCTTCGCTCCCTCCCTCCTTTTCTCCTAACTGGAGACCCGAGGAGGTAGGGAGAGAGAGGAGAGGGGAGATGGGAAAGCAACAAGTGATTCTGGGCGATCGCCCCTTTTTTCCCTCCCGTTTCTCCAGCGAGTAAAGTTCAGAGCGAGAAAGAAGAAAAGCTGCCCCCCCCTCCCCAAAATTTCCCACCGCGGTGTGCGCGTGCGTGGGGAACCGGGCTTCTCTCTCTCTCTCCCTGTGTGTGTCTTTCTCTCTCTCTCTCCCTTCCTTCCCTCCCTCTCTCTTCCTCTCCTCTCTCTCCTGTGTGTGTGTCTCTCTCTTCTCCCCCAATCAGCCGCTGCCCAGCGCTTACCTTGCACGAGTAGGTCTGGTGCACCGGGTCCACGTTGAAGATCTCTTCCACCGTGCCGGTCAGCACGACGTTGGCCTCTTCCTCCCGCCGCTCCAGCTCTTTCTCCGGACAGCTCCGGTTGCCGCGGGCCGGCCACGGCGCCACCGCCGCCAGCAGCAGCAGCAGCAGCAGCAGAGGCGGAGGCAGGCGGGCGGCGGCGGGGGGCGACCGGGGGGAACCCTTCGCCCGCCGCATCGCGGCAACAAAAGAGCCGGCGGCGAGCCCGCGAAGAAGCCGGGGGTGGGTGGGGGAGGATTTGGGCCCCGCGTCCCTAAGCGGCCAGCCCCTTTGGCCAGGCGACCCTAAGTTGCCAGGCGCGCGGGGAAAAGGCGAAAGAGAGAGAGACACACACAGAGAGAGGCGGAGAGCGAGAGAGATCTAGAGATCCAGGGAGAGCGTGGGAGATCCAAGAGAGAGCAAGAAAGAGATCCAGAGAGATCTAGAGAGAGAGATCCAGAGAGAGGGAGAAAGAGATCCAGAGAGAGAGAGAGAGAGAGAGATCCAGAGAGAGGGAGAAAGAGATCCAGAGAGCGAGAGAGATCTAGAGATCCAGGGAGAGCGTGAGAGATCCAAGAGACAGCAAGAAAGCCAGAGATCTAGAGAGATCCAGAGAGAGCAAGAAAGAGATCCAGAGAGAGCGAGAGAGCTCTAGAGATCCAGAGAGGAAGAAAGAGATCCAGAGAGGGAGGGAGAGAGATCTAGAGAGAGAGAGAGATCCAGAGATCCAAAGAGAGCGAGAGAGATCCAGAGAGAGCAAGAAAGAGATCCAGGGAGAGCACACACAGAGAGAGAGATCCAGAGATACACACACGCAGAGAGAGGGAGAAAGTGCGGTCGGGAAAGAAAGGAGAGAGAGGGAGGCGGAGAAGGGAGGGAGGAAAGACGGGGGAGGTGGCGTGGCCGGCCCCGCGGAGAGCTCCGTCCCTTCCCGGCTCAAAGCTGGCCGCTTCCTCCGCCGCCGCTGGCTGCAAAGGGCCGCGGCGGGGGCGGCTGGGGAGCGCTTGGAAGGCGCTCGGAATTGCTGGGAAGGGGAGGAGGAGGAGGAGGAGGAAGGAGGGAAAGAGAAAGAGAGAGAGAGAGAGAGAGAGAGAGAGAGAGCCGGGCTGCGCTGGCCGCCTCTGCAGCCGCGGGAGGGACCGAGAGAGAGAGAGAGAGAGAGAGGCGGGCTTGCGAGTGGGGAGGGGGACGGGGCTCCGGCGCAGAGACCGCCCCTTGCCCGCCGCTGGAACCGCCGCCGCCGCCGCCGCTGCTGCTCCGGTGAAGTGGGGGAAATCGCGCCGCCGCCGCGCGTGATGTGACTTGCCAAGGTGCAGCGGGGCTCGGCTCAAGGCCCTGGCGGGGGCGGGCAGACGAGCGAGGAAGGCGGAGCCCGCGGCTCGGACGGCGCTGCCTCGGGCGGAAGGGAGGAGGAGCCGCCGGCCGCCGGTCTGGTCGCTTGCGAGGAATGGAATGGAATGGAATAGCATAGCATAGAATAGAATAGAATCTTAGAATGGAATAGCATAGAATAGCATAGGATAGGATAGGATAGAATATGGAATAGAATAGAATCATAGAATAGAATAGAATAGAATAGAATAGAATAGAATAGAATAAGGAATGGAATAGAATAGAATCATAAAATAGAATAGAATCATAGAATAGAATAGAATCTTAGAATGGAATAGCATAGAATAGCATAGGATAGGATAGGATAGGATAGAATATGGAATAGAATAGAATCATAGAATAGAATAGAATAGAATAGAATAAGGAATGGAATAGCATAGCATTGCATAGAATATGGAATGGAATAGAATAGAATCATAAAATAGAATAGAATCATAGAATAGAATAGAATCATAGAATAGAATAGAATAGAGAATGGCATGGCATAGAATACAATAGAATAAGGAATGGAATAGCATAGCATTGCATAGAATATGCAATGGAATGGAGTAGAATAGAATCATAGAATAGAATAGAATCATAGAATGGAATGGAATGGAATAGAATAAGGAATAGAATAGAATAGAATATGGAATGGAATGGAGTAGAATAGAATCAGAATAGAATAGAATAGAGAATGGCATAGAATAGAATAGAATAGAATAGAATAGAATAGAATAAGGAATGGAGTAGCATTGCATTGCATAGAATATGGAATGGAATGGAATAGAATAGAATCATAAAATAGAATAGAATCATAGAATAGAATAGAATAGAATAGAATAGAATCATAGAATAGAATAGAATAGAATAGAATAGAGAATGGCATGGCATAGAATAGAATAGAATAAGGAATGGAATAGCATAGCATTGCATAGAATATGCAATGGAATGGAGTAGAATAGAATCATAGAATAGAATAGAATCATAGAATAGAATCATAGAATAGAATAGAAAATGGAATGCATAGTATAGCATTGGATAGAATAAGGAATGGAATGGAATAGAATGTAGGATAAACAATAGAATAGAATAGAAACAATGAAAGGGAAGAGAAATAATGTACCAAAAGGAAATTGAGGATTAAAAAGAAGAGAGGTGGCAGTTACAGTTGTAGAAGCAAAACACACACACACACACACACACACAGAGCAGAGCATTTGAAAAGTTGAAACCCAGCCAGAATGGCAAAGCAGCCACTGATTCTACAAAGAAACGGTGCCACTTTGGGGGAGACCCCGCTTTTCCTTCACTCCGTGCCAAATCCGAGACAAGTTTTGAATTGTGCGTTGTAGGGAGGAAGAGCTGGGGAAACGACACAAAGGATAGCACCCAACTCAACGTAAAACTTTGGATCCCAGATGGCCGTCTGGGATCCACACCTATCACCTGGAGATAGGTGCGGTATATAAATTTGATAAATAATAATTTATTTATTTATTTATTTATATTTATATCCCGCCCTTCTCCACAGAGGACCCAGGGCGGCGCACAGGAAATTTAAAAATATACAAAAGTACAAAAATAAATACATAATTTAAAATAAATATTAAATTATCCCGATCCTATGCTAAAAACCAAATTGTTAAAATACCCAATTTAAAAACTTTCTAAAAGTCCCCGTGGGAGGTTAGGCTAGGCCGGCTTGTTGGAAAAGGCATGTCTTTAGACATTATAAATATAAATAATAATAATAATAATAAAATAATAATAAACCAACATTTTTCTGTCTGGGCCATCAAGTTCCGAGAAGGTGCTTTGCTGAATACCTCAGAGGAGAGAATGTTTACACAGGGCGGTTAATCAACTCAGAAAAGATGTGGGAGATGCCAACAGATAAGACTGTTAACCTGATTAGTTTTTATCTGGGCTGTTGTGTGTGGTTTAGATTTGTGTGGTTAATCCCGCCTTTTTAATTAGTTTGTGATTCATTGCATTGTGGAATTCCAGAAAGTGGGTTAACTCATCCGTTGGGTTTAAACCTGGAGGCTCCTTGGAGCAACTGCGGCATAGAAAATGCTAGATTATTATTATTTTTTAAAGGGAGTCTTAGTTATGGCTTTCTGGGTTGTTTTTTTTGTTTGTTTTCTCCCCCCCCCGCCCCCCCATGCAATTCGGGACTGCAATTATTGGAATTCTTTTTGGCTTAGTTTTCCTTATTGTTCCTTATTACATTTCTAAATCCTGAGCCTAGGTTCACAATGCCACCGTTAAATGTATTTTATTTGGAAAATAAAATACTTTCATTTGAAAGCTATCTGGCTGGAAAGTCTTCATTCTGAGCGGCAGGTCGAGTGGTGTTTTACACACACAAACACACACAAACACTCACACACACACACATACACACTTCTGGTAAGGCCACACTTGGAATCCTGCATCCAGTTTTGGTCGCCACGATGTAGAAAAGACGCGGAGACTCTGGAAAGAGTGCAGAGAAGAGCAACCAAGATGATTAGGGAACTGGAGACTAAAACATATGAAGAACGGTTGCAAGAACTGGGTATGTCTAGCTTGATGAAGAGAAGGACCAGGGGAGACATGATAGCAGTCTTCCGATATCTCAGAGGGTGCCACAAAGAAGAGGGAGTCAAATTATTCTCCAAGGCACCTGAGGGCAGGACAAGAAGCAATGGGTGGAAACTAATCAAGGAGAGAAGCAACTTAGAACTAAGGAGAAATTTCCTGACAGTCAGAACAATTAACCAGTGGAACAGAAGTTGCCTCCAGAAGTTGTGAATGCCCCAACCCTGGAAGTCTTTAAGAAGACGTTAGGTAGCCATTTGTCTAAAATGGTATAAGGTTCCTGCCCACGCAGGGGGTTGGACTAGAAGACCTCCAAGGTCCCTTCCAACTCTGCTATTGTATTGTATTGTATTGAAATTCCTGGTGTCTGGTGAGGTAAAAAAGATGAGGGTTATTTTGATTTTTAAAAAAAGATGTAGCCTATTGTGTTATAAAGAGTGTGATTCATTGCATTTTGGAATTCCGGAAAGTAGGTTAACTCATCCGTTGGGATGGCCCAACGGTTAAGACGCTGAGCTTGTCGATCAGAAAGATCGGCAGTTTGGCGGTTCGAATCCCTAGCGCCATGTAACGGAGGGAGCTCCCGTGACTCGTCCCAGCTTCTGCCAACCTAGCACTTCGAAAGCACATTAAAAAATGCAAGTAGAAAAATACTTTGGTGGGAAAGTCACAGCGTTCCGTGCGCCTTCGGCATTGAGTCATGCCGGCCACATGACCCCGGAGACGTCTTCGGACAGCGCTGGCTCTTCGGCTTTGAAACGGAGATGAGCAGCGCCCCCTAGAGTCGGGGATGACTAGCACAGATGTGCGAGGGGAACCTTTACCTTTATTGTTTCATAAAAAGATGTGGAGACTCTAGAAAGAGTGCAGAGAAGAGCAGCAAAGAGGATTAGGGGGATGGAGACTAAAACATAGGTTGCAGGAATTGGGAATGTCTGGTTTAATGAAAAGAAGGACTAAGGGTGGCATGATAGCAGTGTCCCCGATATCTAAGGGGCTGCCCCCAAAAAGAGGGAGCCAACCTATTCTCCAAAGCAATGGGTGGAAACTAATCAAGGAGAGAAGCAACCTAGAACCAAGGAGAATCTTCCTGACAGTGAGAAAAATTAACCAGGGGAACAACTTGCCTCCAGAAGTCGTGAATGGTCCAACACTGGAAGTTTGTAAGAAGAGGTTGGACAGCCATTTCTCTGAAATGGTATTTGGTTTTCCTGCCTGAGCAGGGGGGTTGGACTAGAAGACCTCCAAGGTCCCTTCTCTGTTAGTCTATCCTATTCTAACCAGTGGAACGACTTGCCTACAGAAGTGGTGAATGCCCCAACACTGGAAGTCTTTAGGAGGATGTTGGATAGCCATTTGTCTGAAATGGCATAGGGTTTCCTGCCTGAGCAGGGGGGTTGGACTAGAAGACCTCCAAGGTCCCTTCCAAATCTTTTAATTCTGTGACCGGTATATCCCCTGTTTTCTCAACCAACAGGAAATTCGTTTCCCCCACCACCACCCCGTTCTGAAACCCCACTGCGCTCAAATCTGAAATCTGTCAAAAATAAAAATAAAAATGAGCCATTTGATTTCTTCCAAATATTTGGGACCACCGTTCCCATCAGGTCTAGCGAAGGCAGGGGATGGAGGGCATTGTAGTCTAGAGCAGGGGTCTCCGATCTTTGCAACGTTAAGTCTGAAGGACTTCAGCTCCCAGAATTCTCCAGCCAGCAAAGCTTACTTCATCCCTCCACCAAAGATACTCGTGGACGGTGTAGAGCAGGGGTCTCCAACCTTTGCAACTTTAAGTTTGAAGGATTTCAGCTCCCAGAATTCTCCAGCCAGCAAAGCTTACTTCATCCCTCTACCAAAGATACTCGTGGATGGTGTAGAGCAGGGGTCTCCAACCTTTGCAACTTTAAATCTAAAGGACTTCAGCTCCCAGATTTCTCCAGCCAGCTTTGAGAATTCTGGGAGCTGAAGTCCTTCAGCCTTAAAGTTGCAAAGGTTGGAGACCCCTGGTCTATACAATACAATACAATAGCAGAGTTGGAAGGGACCTTGTAGGTCTTCTAGTCCAACCCCCTGCGTGGGCAGGAACCTTATACCATTTCAGACAAATGGCTATCTAACATCTTTTTAAAGACTTCCAGGGTTGGGGCATTCACAACTTCTGGAGGCAACTTCTGTTCCAGAGATTAATTGTTCTAACTGTCAGGAAATTTCTCCTTAGCTCTAAGTTGCTTCTCTCCTTGATTAGTTTCCACCCATTGCTTCTTGTCCTGCCCTCAGGTGCCTTGGAGAATAGTTTGACTCCCTCTTCTTTGTGGCACCCTCTGAGATATCGGAACACTGCTATCATGTCTCCCCTGGTCCTTCTCTTCATCAAACTAGACATACCCAGCTCCTGCAACCGTTCTTCCTATGTTTTAGTCTCCAGTCCCCTAATCATCTTGGTTGCTCTTCTCTGCACTCTTTCCAGAGTCTCCACGTCTTTTCTACATCGTGGTCTAGAGGATAGCTACCTCCTCTCGTTTGGCTGCCCAAAGAAAAGACCCCATTTCTCTGTTCAAATGATCGGTTTATTTGCAGTTCGGTGATAAAAGTAATGCAGAGGTCTTCTCTTTTTTTACTCGTTTAAGCTCCTGGTGTTTACACTCTTCAGAGCCCTTAAAACAGCTCGGGGGATATCTGTCAACCAGCCAATTTGTCAATATCCTTGCAAAGCTATCCCAGATGACTAAACAATTAACAAAAGATCTTTCCCGGTGCAGTTTTCTCTCTCTCTCTCTCTCTCTCTCTCTCGCTTCAAGCCAGCTCACGTCTGTTGAGAAAATATTTGTGCTGGGTTCAAAAAAACTGGATGCGCCGTTTCCTTCTGCGCGTGCCCTTTGATCTCTTTCAAATCCAGCCTCTTGCAGAGAAGTGGGGGCTTCGCTTGCGACACTCCAGCTCCCTCGGGGGACCGTCCCTGGGAGACCGATCCCGCCTGCCGATTGTCGGATAACTAAATTTATGAAGGGGAGCTGGAATAGGTTCTGAAGGAAAGGAAAGAAGATGATGTGCATCATTGCCAAACAAGTAAGAGAGAGAATCCTCTTTGTTTTCTCAGCTGAAGCCACAGGAAAGGACTGGGGTTTTCTCCCTCGCCCCCAGAGCGTTTGGGTCAGCGGTGGGTTTCTGCAGGCTCGCACCTACTCGCGAGAGCCGGTTGGTGAAATTTAGAGAACCGGTGAGAGGGGGTTCCATCGGCGGACCTGGAAGTAAATCTGGCCTGCCGCTGCCAGTGACCCAACGGGAAGGAAAGGAAAGGAAAAAAGTAAGAAAGGAAAGGAAAGAAAGAAAGAAAGAAAGAAAGAAAGAAAGAAAGAGAGAAAGAGAGAAAGAGAGAGAGAGGAAGGAAGGAAGGAAGGAAGGAGAGAGAGAGAGAGAGAGAGAGGAAGGAAGGAAGGAAAGAAAGAAAGTAAGAAAGGAAAGAAAGAAAGAGCGAAACAGAGAGAGAGAGAGGAAGGAAGGAAGGAAAGAAAGAAAGAGAGAGAGAGAGAGAAAGAAAGAGAGAAAGAGAGAGAGAGAGAGGAAGGAAGGAAGGAAGGAAAGAGAGAGAGAGAGAAAGGAAGGAAGGAAGGGAGGAAAGAAAGACAGAAAGTAAGAAAGGAAAGAAAGAAAGAAAAAGAAAGAGAGAGAGAGAGGAAGGAAGGAAGGAAAGAAAGAGAGAGAGAGAGAAAGAGAGAAAGAGAAAGAGAGAGGAAGAGAGGAAGGAAGGAAAGAAGGAAGGAAGGAAAGAAAGAAAGTAAGAAAGGAAAGAAAGAAAGATAGAGAGAGAGAGAGGAAGGAAGGAAGGAAGGAAGGAAGGAAGGAAGGAAGGAAAGAAAGAAAGAAAGAAAGAAAGAAAGAAAGAAAGAAAGAAAGAAAGAAAGAAAGAAAGAAAGAAAGAAAGAAAGAAAGAAAGAATTTATCATCACAATTGAGTCCAACATTTTGGTTGCTAAGCAAGAGCGTTGTTAAATGAGTTTCACCACATTTTAAAAGGTGGCCACTCCCACCCTGTCACATGACTGCCAAGCCACGCCCACAAAATAGGCCACACCCACAGAGTAGGTTCTAAAAAATTTGAAACCCACCACTGGGTTTGGGTCCAGTTCAGCCCCTTTTGGGGAGTTTTCCTATTGGGTTTGCTGCCATTTTCATGACTTGCTGAATATCTGGCCTTTGCGACGAAACTAGGCGAGGAGAAATCCAGTATACTCCGATTCAATCCGTTGGATCAGTGGTGGTCATTGATTGAAACACGTAAGGGAATTCCAGGCCAGGATGTGCCCCAACAGGAAGCCGTGGCTGGAGCCAAGCAGACCCCCAGGAGAAAGAGTTGGCAAAACAGCTCCGTTCGAATTGGATCTGGCCGAGAAGGAGGCTCTGCAGAAGCCCCTCACTGAGGACTAGGAGCATAGGCTTCCCAAGCAGAGGGAAGACCTGCGGGAGTGCAAGGCCAGGTTACCGGCACCTGGAGGCTCAGCGGGCTGAGATGGTCAGCCAGTTCCAGGCCAGGATGCAGTCCAACTGGAACGAGGCCCTCCGGCTCTTCGCCACCAGCGGTTCTTCCCTCCAGCCTTCGCCCAAAGCCCCCCCACCAGGAGGCCGAAGCAGACCCCAAGTCAGAATTTCTGACCCCCACAAAAAGACCCCGAATGGGGGCAGACTGCAGCAACACAAGCGTTCATTGCCCGTATCCATCCCAAGAGGAGGGCCCCGGATTTAGTGCAATATTTTAAAAAATGCGAATCTTTTTTTCTGCGGACCCCCCAAATTTTCTCGCGGGCCACCAGCAGTCCATTTGACCACAGTTGGGGACCGCTGGACTGGATGGTGTCCAGTCCAGCAAGGTCCCTTCCAACTGTGCTCCACTGTCCCTGTTCCGATTCTCCATTTCCAAATCTTATTTTGAAATTTAACGTCTAATACAGTTTTATTCTTTATTTATTTATTTTTTATTATTTTTTATTTATATCCCGCCCTTTTCCAAAAGGACCCAGGGCGGCGCACAGGAATTTAAAATAACCTATAAATAATACAAAATACAAAATTTAAAAAGCTATGAAATATCCAAACCTGCGCTAAAACCAATTAAAATCCCCATTTTAAAACTATCTAAGACTAGCCACAGCGGAGGCTATGTTAGGCCGGCTTGATGAAACAGGTGTGTTTTTAAACACTGGCGGAAGAGGCGGAGGTCGGTGATGGTGGTACGGAGTTCAGGGGGTAGGTCGTTCCACAGGGCAGGGCCCGCCACAGAGAAGGCCCTTCCCCTGGGTGTCGCCAGTCGGCATTGTCCGGCCGACGGCACCCGGAGAAGGCCCTCTCTGTGGGAGCGGATCGGTCGAAGGGACGTATGGGGCAGGAGACGGTCTCGCATGTAACTAGGTCCCGAGCCATGGAGCGCTTTGAAGATGGTCGTCAAGACCTTGAAGCGCACTCGAAAGACCACAGGAAGCCAGTGCAGCTCGCGCAGGATCGGTGTTACGTGGAAGCATCTAGAGGCTCCCGTAATCACCCACGCGGCTGCATTCTGCACTAACTGTAGCTTTCGAGTGCACCTCAAGGTAAGCCCCATGTAGAGAGCATTGCAGTTGCCATCCTAACAGGTACCCGACCTCCAAAAATGCGGATGAACAGAATTTTAAAAAATGTACTCTGGGGGGGACCCCCCCCCAAGAAAGGTTTACATCCCAACCTTTGACATTCATCTCTCCCTTTTGAGAAATCTCTCCATCAAGGGCACATCCGCCGTCTCCAACCCTTGCTGAAAAGAAAATATTTCTCTCCCATGTCTTGACAGCCCAGAGGTGCCCAAGGCTGGCTGTTATTTGATTACAGCTCCTGCTGGATTTATTAGCATTATGGTTGGGATTAATTGGAGAGGAGTAAAAATGCTTCATTGGGCAATCTGTCTTCTTCTTCTTCTTTTCTTTTTTTAAAGATAGGAAAGTTAGTTACACTGTCAGGAGCTAATAAGAGGGAAATAAAAATGTTTCCTGTCTCTCCCGCTCCGCTTCCTTCTCCCTTTTCTCTCCCGCATTATACAAAAATGGATTTTTGCAATTCTTCCGGTGGATGAGCGCAAGAGACCCTGGAAAGCCACAGAAAAATAATTGAGAAATAATCGAGAGGGGAGAAGCGGGGGTCCTGGAGGAAATTGAGAAAGCATATGTCAGTGGTGGGTTTCTGCAGGCTCGCACCTACTCGCGAGAGCCGGTTGGTGAAATTTAGAGAACCGGTGAGAGGGGGTTCCACTGGCGTATCTGGAAGTAAATCTGGCCCGCCGCTGCCAGTGACCCAACGGGAAGGAAAGGAAAGGAAAGGAAAGGAAAGGAAAGAAGGAAGGAAGGAAAGAAAGAAAGAAAGAAAGAAAGAAAGAAAGAAAGAAAGAAAGAAAGAAAGAAAGAAAGAAAGAAAGAAAGAAAGAAAGAATTTATCATCACAATTGAGTCCAAAATTTTGGTTGCTAAGCAAGAGCGTTGTTAAAAGGTGGCCACTCCCACCCTGTCACATGACTGCCAAGCCACGCCCACAAAATAGGCCACACCTACAGAGTAGGTTCTAAAAAATTTGAAATCCACCACTGGCATATGTCATGAACTTTAAAAGATTAAATGTCAATAAAATAATATTTTAAGAGAAAAAAGAGAAGGTGCCTTGAAAGATATCATCATCATCATCATCATCATCATCATCATCATCATCATCATCATCATCATCATCATTATTATTATTATTACTATTATTATTATTACTATTATTATTATTATTTACTTTATTCACAAAACATGAAACTCAGCCAACTGAACATTTAAAAATGCATATTACAAATACTATGGACTGGTGCTAATGGTGGATACAGTTTGCTGCCAGCATTCTAGGTATCCACCAAGTATCTAGTATTATTATCTTAGTATCTAATATTATTATTATTTACTTTATTCATAAAACATGAAACTCAGCCAACTGAACATTTAAACATGCATATTACAAATACTATGGACTGGTGCTAATGGTGGATACAGTTTGCTGCCAGCATCCTAGCTATCAACCTATTATTATTGTTGTTGTTGTTATTGTTATTATTATTATTAAAATTTCAGAACTGTAAAAAACATCCTGAAATTGTCTCAAAGGTCCTCCCCCTGCCAAAAAAGACAACTAAGCTAAAGGTTCCCATCACACATATCTGCTAGTTGTTCCCAACTCTAGGGGGCGGTGTGCTCATCTCCGTTTCAAAGCCGAAGAGCCAGCTCCGCCCGAAGACGTCTCCGTGGTCATGTGGCCGGCATGACTCAACGCCCGAAGGCGCACCGAACGCTGTTCCCTTCCCACCAAAGGTGGCTCCTATTTTTCTACTTGCATTTTTTAACATGCTTTCGAACGGCTAGGTTGGCAGAAGCTGGGACCAGTCATGGGAGCTCGCTCCGTTACGCGGCGCTGGGGATTCGAACTGCTGAACTGCCGACTTTTCTGATCGATTGGCATACAGCTCTGGCCCCCTCTACGGTGTGTGGATTGCCTGCAGAATCCAAGAACAACAGGCTGGGGGAAATCTGGAGATTCGCAGAATTCTTATCCATTATTTAGGGAAGGAAGAGGGGAAAAAAATTAAGGCCGGATGTCTGGAAACGACGATTGCATGCTGCTGCTACAAGCAATCCTCAAAAGAGGATTTGGAGATTTATTTATATTTATATTTCCTGTTTCTTCATTGCCCATCTCCCCCTAGATGGACAGAGCAGAGCGTCGAAAAAGCCAGAACCGGGAAAGGAAATAACTTTGTGGCTGAAGAGTGAATTAGTGCGCGCGCACGTTTTAAAGCAGGGGTCTCCAACCTTTGCAACTTTAAGTCTGAAGGACTTCAGCTGCCAGAATTATAAAAGCCCAGTCTAGCGCAATACCAATGAAGAAGAAAAATAACAAAGCTGGCTGGAGAATTCTGGGAGCTGAAGTCCTTCAGACTTAAAGTTGCAAAGGTTGGAGACCCCTGCTTTAAAAAGTTGCAAAGGTTGGAGACCCCTGTTTTAAAACATCCGTGTTACTCTCTACCTCTTGTCAGGAGTTCCCAAATTGGATCTCATGTGCAAAAACCCCAGTTGGGTAGGTATGTTGGAAGAAAATGTCCTTCTGGGTTCAGTTCCAAGTGGAGGAGAAAGGTGCTGAAAACCATGGCGGCTGTTTGGAATGATGGTTTTAATGGTGGACAGGATCCCATGTCTTGAAGACGCTGCACGAAGAAGCAGACCCCTGCCTTGAAGCATTAGGGCTCCTGGGAAAACCGTTTCCAGTCAAAAGGACGGCGTTAAGAATTCCAGGCACGCCAGCAAGTTTTATATACATACCATTTTCCTCTCCGTGCATTGGCTGGCGAGGGGGTCTCCCAAACCTTTGAAATAAAACAGCAGAGAGGGTCTCCTGGTTGTCTCTGGCCAAAAAGCAGAAGGGGGTCCTCTCTTTTTTCTTTTTCCTTTTTAAATTCAGCTCCCCACCCCTCCCCGTTCCCATTGCCCTCCGCCCTGGGGGGTGGGGGTGGGAATCGGTGGGCTTTTTCCAACCTGTGTAATCTGCCGTTCCTTTAAATCCATAAAAATCAGGATTAATGGGTGCTGGAACTGTCAAGGAGAAGAAAGAGAATTTAAGGGGGAAGTTGTAATCTTGAGACTTAGCCAAACCCTTAATGTAAGCGTTGCTTTTCCCATTAGCAGAAGCAGGAAAGGGGGGAGGAAAGAAGAGAAGTGATAAAACTCCATATATATATATGGAGTTTTATATATATATAATTGTTTTCACAACTTCCTGTAAGGGCCCCATTAAGGGAGGAGACATACTGTCTCCCTCTCTGCCTTTCGGCTCATCACCAGAGACCATCTAGACAGAGAACCATTTTTTAGTTACGTTGTGTAATTTTTTTAGATATGTGTGTTAGTTTTTATGTGCTGATTAATAAATTTATTTAAATTTGAGAGACCAAGATAGATCTATTTCGAGCTTATTAGCTTTCATCAGTTTGCCACACCCCACTGGGATACGAACCGGGGGCTGCAGTGCATCCCAGTGGAGTGTGGCCAACTGATGAGAGCTAATAAGCTCGAAATAGATCTATCTAGGTCTCTCAAATTTAAATAAATGTATTGATCAGCACATAAAAACTAACACACACACACACACATATAATTGTTCCACAACACACTGTTAGGGCCCCAATTAAGGGAGGAAGCATATTGCTTTCCCCTTCTGCCTTTCGGCTCATCACCAGAGCTGATTATGAGCTGATCAATAAATAAATCAAGGAGAAATATATATATTTCTACTAATAACGTACACACAGATACAGATTTTCTTGCAATTCGGCAACGAAGGGGGAAAAAATTCTCCCCATCCATAAACAGGACTGAATTCATTGGAGTTAATTAATACAATACAATAACAGAGTTGGAAGGGACCTTGGAGGTCTTCTAGTCCAACCCCTTGCCTAGGCAGGAAACCCTTTTTCTTTACAGACAAATGGCTATCCAACATCTTCTTAAAGACTTCCAGGGTTGGAGCATTCACAACCTCTGGAGGCAAATTGTTCACCTGGTTAATTCTTCTCACTGTCAGGAAATTTCTCCTCAGTTCTAAGTTGCTTCTCTCCTTGATTAGTTTCCACCCATTGCTTCTTGTTCTGCCCTCAAGTGCTTTAGAGAATAGCTTGACTCCCTCTTCTTTGTGGCAACCCCTGAGATATTGGAAGACTGCTATCATGTCTCCCCTAATCCTTCTTTTTATTAAACTAGACATACCCAGTTCCTGCAACCGTTCTTCATATGTTTTAGTCTCCAGTCCCCTAACCATCTTGGTTGCTCTTCTCTGCACTCTTTCTAGAGTCTCCACATCTTTTCTACATCGTGGCGACCAAAACTGGATGCCGTATTCCAAGTGTGGCCTTCCCAAGGCCTTATAAAGTAGTATCAACACTTCATGTGATCTTGATTCCATCCCTCTGTTGATGCAGCCTAGAACTGGGTTGGCTTTTGGGGCAGCTGCTGCCCACGGCTGCCTCCTATTTCAATGGTTGTTCACTAGGACTCCAAGATCGCTCTCACAGTTACTACTATTGAGCAAGGTACCATGACAGAGGACTTGTTAATTTGCCCGCACACACACAAACACACTTTCTGTGTGAATATGGAGATTCTCAGTCATTTAGCACAGGGTTAATAATTTAATTTGATTTTAAATTTTGTATATTGTCATGTTTATATATGCTTTTTTAATTTCCTGTGCACCGCCCCGAGTCCCTTTTTGGGAAAGGGAGCGGTATATAACTTTAATAAATGAATGAATGAATGAATGAATGATCCAGGCCCTGGTTGTCTCAAAGGTATTTTTCCCCCCAAGAGTCAACTTTCTGGTTTTTTCTTCGAAGACGTTTTGCTTCTAATCCAAGAAGCTTCTTCAGCTCTTTTTCAAGAGGCCCCTGGAGGTTCTGGTTTGGTTTTTGTCTTCTTCTTTGAAGACAGGAGGCATGCAAGATGCAAGTCGAAAAGATGATTAATCAAGCCGAGGAGAGAAATGATAGAAAGGGCCATCTCTTCCTAAGTGATGCTTTGGAGAGCCGCAGACCTATGAGTAATGGGCTGCTCGCTGGCTTGGCGCATTGCATCCGTAAACTATGATTTATAAGCCCTCTCGGTGCACTGCATTAAGCTAAATCAGGCAAAGGCATGATGGCTTCATGGTGATTCATGCAAACTTGGGAGCCGAGCCAAGCTCTTAAACGTGGAAAGGGGTTTTAGAGGTCATCAAGTCGAAGCCTAGAAAAATTTCAGGATTTCCAAAACTCTGCTTTATTTATTTTATTTATTTATTTAAATTTATACCCCACCCTTCTCCTAAAAAAGGACCCAGGGCGGCGCACAGGCGTTATTAAAACCATACAAAAATACCTAATTATTAAAAACTATTAAACTATCCCTGTGCTAAAACTAATAAAACTCTACAATTTAAATTTTTCCCTATAAAAGTCAGAAACGGGAGGTTATGCTAGGCCGGCTTGTTGGAATAAATAAGTTTTAAGACGTTGGCGGAAAAGGCGGAGGTCCCCGATGATGCGTAGATGGATGGATCCCTGATGGATCCCTGATGGATCCTTGATGGAGGGCCATGCATTCAACTCGTGGGACAGCTGATTCCACTGACTGGCAGGATAATATTTAACCAAATTCTGCCCACACATGTTATTTGCGAGACCGCCTCCTACCTCACACATCCCTTCGACCGATCTGCTCCCACAGAGAGGGTCTTCTCCGGATGCCTACGGCCGGGCAATGCCGGCTTGCGACGCCCAGGGGAAGGGCCTTCTCTGTGGCGGGCCCTGCCCTCTGGAACGATCTACCCCCTGATCTTAGACCTCCGCCTCTTCCGCCAACACCTTTAGACTTTAGACTTCGATTTTACTAACTTTTTTTTAGAGGGTTTTAGTGTTTTAAACTTTTTAGCACAGTTATTAATTTAATTTGGGTTTTAGTGGTTGAATGTATTTATTGAGATGTATGTAGTATTTGTATTTTACCTGCTGTGCACCGCCCCGAGTCCTGCCCGGAGAGAGGGCGGTATAAAAGTCTAAATAAACTAAAACACCTGAAGATGCATTTCTTTCATTTAGATGGCCTGGCCTAACTTCCGAGATTATATCATCGGCTGGTTTTAAATTACACAAAGTTTGAATAAGGGTTTTTAAATTGATTTTAGCACAGGCATCTCTAATTTAATAGGATTTTATTCAGTCTAGGATGTATTTATTCTTTTGTATTGTTTTATTGAGTTTTAATTTCCTGTGCACCGCCCCGAGTCCCTTTTGGGAGAGTGACACGGTATATAAATCCAATCCAATCCAATCCAATCCAATCCAATTAAACTGAATTTAGCAGAAATGTTTCTAGTAACGGTGCCTATGCTGGAACGGAGGCTGGATGGCCCATCAAAAGCCTGCGTAATACCAGCCAATACGGTTAAGGGGAGTTGTAGTTGACAGATTGACAGAGTTGGAAGGGACCTTGTAGGTCATCTAGTCCAACCCCACCCACCCATGCAGGAGACCCTACACCATTCCTGACTAATGGCAGTCCAGTCTGTTCTTGAAAGACTCCAGGGATGAAGCTCCCACAACTTCCGAAGGCAACTTCTGTTCCAACGGGTGGATTGTTCTCACAATCAGAAAGTTCCTTCTTGTTTCTAGGTAGAAAGGCCGTGGCCACACTTGGAATACTGCATTCAGTTTTGGTCACCACGATGTAGAAAAGATATGCAGACTTTAGAAAGAGTGCAGAGAAGAGCAACCAAGATGATTAGGGGACTGGAGACTAAAACATAGGAAGAACGGTTGCAGGAACTGGGTAGGTCTAGTTTAATGAAAAGGAGGACCAGGAGAGACATGATAGCAGCCTTCTAATATCTCAGGGGTTGCCACAAAGAAGAGGGAGTCAAACTATTCTCCAAGACACCTGAGTGTAGAGCAAGACGCAATGGGTGGAAACTAATCAAGGAGAGAAGCAACTTGGAACTAAGGAGAAATTTCCTGACAGTGAGAACAATGAATCAGTGGAACAGAAGTTGCCTCCAGAAGTTGTGAATGCCCCAACCCTGGAAGCCTTTAAGAAGAGGTTGCATAGCCATTTGTCTGAAGTGGTGCAGGGTTTCCTGCCTAGGCAGGGGGTTGGACTAGATGACCTCCAAGGTCCCTTCCAACTCTGCTATTGTATTGTATTGTATTGACACTGATTTCTTAGCTGTTCTTTTTTTCTGGCAGCTCTGCGCATGCGCACACTGGGAACAGGCTCCAGCTGTTCCTCTGCCTGCCTGATGTCTGCTGTCCAAAGGCAGCTAATAACTGTCAGATGGCCCTGGCCCCCTCTCTGCCTCCGACACAGAGCCCTCCTCAGAGCCTTCCCCAGACTTCGGGACTGGCCCATCTTCCTCCCCACTGTCCGACTCTGCGGCCAGCTCTGGCAGGCCACTACTGGAGTTTCCTGGGATCTTTGCAAACCACGCAGCCAGCATGGGAAGAGAGAAGGGGAAAAAATGTGAATTTTAGGTTGGGAAACGGATTCTCTTCTACTCGCAGACACTATGAAGCGTTAGTCGTTCTTGGTTTTAAAAGCCTCTAACCGTGGGATATTGATCGCCCTGTTGAGTCCTTCCCTTCTCCTCACCTCCAGTCCAAATGCAACCTCCTGTAGCCCACCCTCCCTTTCGATCTCATCCCCTGCTTTCGCACTCCTCCTTCGAGGGAGTCAAAAAAACTGGTTCGCCAGTTGCGTCCCCTATTCGACCCGGATGCCCTCTGCACAGTCACTCACGCACTCGTGACATCCCGACTGGACTACTGCAATGCTCTCTACATGGGGCACCCGAAGACTGCAGCTTGTCCAGAATGCGGCCGCGTGGGCAGTTATGGGAACCTCTATGTGTCTTAGGTTTTTGAGCTGATCAATAAATAAATCAGGGAGACTAGGATAGATCTATTTCGTAAGCCCCAATTAAGGGAGGAAGAATACTGCTTTCCTTTTCTGCCTTTTGGCTCATCACCAGAGACCATCTAGACAGAAAGCCATGAGTTCCGTTGTGTGATTTTTTTATATGTGTGTTAGGTTTTTGAGATCAAAAAACCTAACACAAACACGTGTGCACACACACACACACATATAGTGTTATTGTGGCTTAGAGGTTAATACAACTGCCTAATGTGTAATACTTCCCAGGTTCGAATCCCAGTAAGGGTATGGCTAGCTGATGAGAGCTAAATAGCTTGAAATAGATCTATACTAGTCTCCCTTGTTTATTTATCACACAAATGCTATGTATGTATGTATTTGCCCAAACCATGGAAATGGACAATATTAAAATGAAGTTGACTGAAGCCACCTAACTTCCCAGCTGTCTATGGAAGATCATCTGACAGCTGGGGCCAGGGGGGGCTTTCTACCAGGTACGCCTGGTGCGCCAATTGCGTCCCCTTTTGGACCGGGACGCCCTTTGCACAGTCACTCATGCGCTCGTGACATCCCGCCTAGACTACTGTAATGCTCTCTACATGGGGCTTCCCTTGAGGTGCACCCGAAGGCTACAGTTAGTGCAGAATGCGTCCGCGCGGGGAATTTTGGGAGCCTCAAGGCATTCCCACATAACACCACTCCTGCGCGAGCTGCACTGGCTGCCTGTGGCCTTTCGGGTGCACTTTAAGGTATTGATCACCATCTTCAAAGCGCTCCATGGCACGGGACCTAGTTATCTGCTGGATCGGATCCTACCCCATACATCCCTGCAGCCGATTCGCTCCCACAGAGAGGGACTTCTCCGGGTGCCGTCCACTAGGCCGTGCCAGCGGGCGACTCCCAGGGGAAGGGCCTTCTCTGTGGCGGGCCCGACCCTCTGGAACGACCTTCCCCCCGAAATTAGAACAACCACAGACCTCCGCTCCTTCCGTCAAGAACTAAAAACTCACTTCTTCTGCCTGGCCGGCTTGGCTTAATCAACCCATTTATTGAAATTGAAATTTGAAATTTAAATTTATTAACCGCACCCTCTCCCCACAGGGACCCGGGGCGGTGCACAGGCAAAGCTAAAAACAATATACAATAAAATACAACATACATACATTAAAATAGAATTAAATAGTATTACCCGTGCTAAAAATATAAAATTAAGAACCCATTAAAATATTTGGAGTCAATAGACAGAGAGAACTATTCAAGGCCGGCCTCAAGCTGAATACTCAAAAGTGATTTTTAGGGGTATTCGTTTTTAGATAGTTGGGGATTTTAGCGCAGGGTCTAGGTTTAATTCCTTTTAAATCTGCATGTTAAAGTCTGTTGGTTTTAATATATGTGTATTTTTAATTCCCTGTGCACCGCCTCGAGTCCCTTCGGGGGAGAGAGAGCGGTTTACAAATTAAATTATTATTATTATTATTATTAAAAATAAATTACATCCCCCCCCCACCCCCTTCCAATCTTTGATCAAGCAATCACCCTAGCCAGGACCCTTGTTGAGAGTCAAGGTTTTTCTACCCTCACTGCTTCTGCCACAGATTCAATCATGTGATTTGAGCTTCCCTCCTTAGATTGTGGGCAGAAGTGATAGGAGCAGCGATTAAAGTCCATCCCGTGACGGCAATATTTACCCTGGAGGCTCAATCAGGGGGAAAAGGTGCCTGTTCTACATTGTTGAAGGCCCGGGCTTGTGGGAATCGATTGTTTTGCCTAGTTTAGTAGATGCTTTTTGGGCGGCTTTGAGTTGGTGAATGTGGAGGTAGGAGGGCCACGTCTGCATCACGGATATTATAGGTGCAGGGACAGGTCGGCGGAGTTGGAAGGGACCTTGGAGGTCATCTAGTCCAACCCCCTGCCGAAGCAGGGGATCCGACATCACTTCTGACAGATGGCAGCCCAGTCTCTTCTTGAAAGCTTCCAAGGATGAAGCTCCCACAATTTCTGGCTTAACAGAAGAATAACAGAATAACAGAGTTGGAAGGGACCTTGGAGGTCATCTAGTCCAACCCCTCCACCCAAGCAGGAGACCCTACACCATTTCTGGCAAATGGCAGCCCGGTCTCTTCTTGAAAGCTTCCAAGGATGAAGCTCCCACAACTTCTGTTCCATGGGTTGATGGCTCTCCCTGTCAAAAAAATATCTCCTTATTTCCAGGTTTGAATCTCTCCCTGGTCAGTTTCCATCCTGGTCTGGCCTTCGGGGGCTTTGGAAAATAGCTTGACCCCCTCCTCAAACATTGGAAGGCTGCTATCATGTCTCCCCTGGTCCTTCTTTTCATTAAAAGAAGGAAAATGGAGAGATGGGACGGGGTGAGAATGAGTCGAGACAGGCCGGGGAAAGTTTAAGGCAGGGATGTCCAAACTTGGGAACTGGCTGGGGAATTCTGAGAGTTGAAGTCCACAAGTCTTAAAGTTCCCAAGTTTGGACATCCCTGCCTTAAGGTCTGGGTAAAAATAAACTATAGCGCCACCTCCTGGCTGACCGATGACACAGCAGGAAGACTTATACTGCACTGCTTGTTTTACTGTCGGGTTGCCTTTGTAGAGCGCTTTCTGCTCCTTTAAAAAGTGTCTTAGCTTCTTTTCTTACAAAGTAAAAAAAGGAAAGGTTCCCCTCGCACATCTGTGCTGGCCGTTCCCGACTCTAGGGGGCGGTGGGCTCATCTCCATTTCAAAGCCGAAGAGCCAGCGCTGCCCGAAGACGTCTCCGGGGTCATGTGGCCGGCGTGACTCAACGCTGTTCCCTTCCTACCAAAGGTGGCTCTTATTTTTCCACTTTTTTAAGGTGCTTTCGAACGGCTAGGTTGGCAGAAGCTGGGATTAGTCACGGGAGCTCCCTCCGTGACGCGGCGCTGGGGATTCGAACCGCCCAACCGCCGACCTTTCTGATCGGCAAGCTCAGCATCTTAGCCACTGAGCCATTGCATCCCTACTGTAGGATCCTGCTCTTCTCATCTTGTAGATACTCAGTTGAGGTGAGTGGTCTGTCTGTCTAAGGCTGCAAGGCAGAACACAGAGAGAATATTTATTTTATTTTATTTATTGTCAAGCAAAAACGAGAACAGGAATAAGAGAATAAAAATACAATGACAGGGACGATAGGCTTACTAGTGCACTAATGCACGCCCCTTCTACTGACCACTTAAGCGTGAAGTAAGATGAACAGCTGGAGCCTGTTCCCACGGTGCGCATGCGCAGAGCGGCCAGACGAAGGGAAGAGCTAAAGAACAGGGGTCGACTTGGGAGGAAGGCCACAGGTGGACGATGAACGGCCCCTCCCAGAGGGAATAAAAGAGGAGCGACAGGGGAGTGGAGTTTGCAGGAGACCATGAGTTCGCTTCATTGGTTCGGGACTCTCTCAGACTCCTTGCCAAGTTCTGCAGCTATCAGCCTGGCAGCTCTCCAAGCCAGATAAGGTCTGTGACCATAAATCCTCCCTGGAAAGATTTTGCTGGATGCGAAGGAGCAGAATTCACAATCGATGAATAAAAAGGGTTGGTTTTTTTTGTCGGGGGCCAGGCGTTTGCTTCAGGCTTTCGGAAAGCCTCGCTCGGAACGAATATATTGAGGAATATAGTATATCGCACAAACCCCACAATGGGTGAATTTTGAACGACTATATCGAGGAATATACAATACAATACAATAGCAGAGTTGGAAGGGACCCTGTAGGTCTTCTAGTCCAACCCCCTGCGTGGGCAGGAACCTTATACCATTTCAGACAAATGGCTATCTAACATCTTCTTAAAGACTTCCAGTGATGGAGCATTCGCAACTTCTGGAGGCAAGCTGTTCCAGAGGTTAATTGTTCTAACTGTCAGGAAATTTCTCCTTAGTTCTAAGTTGCTTCTCTCCTTGATTAGTTTCTACCCATTGCTTCTTGTCCTGCCCCCAGGTTTATTTTATTTTTTATTTTATCGAATTTATACCCCGCCCTTCTCCTTGTTAGGACCCAGGGCGGCGCACAGGCATTATTAAAACCACAATAAAACAATATACATCGTTAAAAACATATTAAATTATTTAAACCCGTGCTAAAAAAACCCATTTAAAACCCTGCCTAATTACAATTTATACATAAAAAGTCAGAAACGGGGGGGCTATGCTAGGCCAGCCTGTTGGAATAGAAACGTCTTGGAAAATAGTTTGACTCCCTCTTCTTTGGGGCAACCCCCTGAGATATCGGAATATATACATCGGAATCTATGCGCGATATAGATATAGATATCGAGGAATATACAACACAATACAATAGCAGAGTTGGAAGGGACCTTGGAGGTCTTCTAGTCCAACCCCCTGCGTGGGCAGGAACCTTATACCATTTCAGACAAATGGCTATCTAACATCTTCTTAAAGACTTCCAGGGTTGGGGCATTCACAACGTCTGGAGGCAACTTCTGTTCCAGAGGTTAATTGTTCTAACTGTCAGGAAATTTCTCCTTAGTTCTAAGTTGCTTCTCTCCTTGATTAGTTTCCACCCATTGCTTCTTGTCCTACCCCTCAGGTGCTTTGGAGAATAGCTTGACTCCCTCTTCTTTGGGACAACCCCCTGAGATATCGGAATATATACATCGGAATCTATATGCGATATAGATATATATCGCACAAACCCCGCAATGGACGAATTTGGCACGGCCGAAAATCAAAAGGCAGTGAAGCCGTGGAGCAGGTCCGATTGGAAGCCCCTCCGACGTTAAGACCCTGCCCCAACTTCTCTCTCTCTCCTTTTGGAGCAGGGAACACCCCCACCCCCACCCCCAACTGTCTGGAAAAAGGAGGGATCTGTGTGAAATAAAAAGGATGTGGCACTTGCTGGCCCCCTGGGCGTACAGCCAAGTTACTAAAAGCACTGAGGACAGCAGGAAGTAGGAGCCAAAATGCCCAGATAGTGTATATTTCCTTTTCTTTTTTTTTTTTAACTGAGCTCCTGTCAGGAGAAAATGCATGTTTTAAAACTTCTCTTTTTTCTTTTGGCTCCCTCTCCTCGGCAGTGCTTTTCAATTAAATTAATTGCCCTGATGGATTCCCTCCTCCTCCCACCCACCCCCTTCCACCCTCTTTATTAAATTAAGAATGCTTAGCCCGTCCTCGTTCCCAGAGATGGCTTCATTTGGGAAATTGCTTTCATTTTTTTTAATGGGGGGGGGGGGGGAGAGAGAGAATTAAAAGAAAGTCGCCCCGCCAGTTTGCGCTGGATGGATCCAGCTAATATGAGAACGCTCGGAGAAATCAATCACTTGGCAAGGTTGCATTTGCAAGGCCGTATTTCATTCGGGCCCGACTCCCGACGGTCATAAAATATGAAAAGAAGCAAGTACTTTCTCTTCTACGAGTGGCAGTGGTGGGTTTCTGCAGGCTCGCACCTACTCGCGAGAGCCGGATGGTGAAATTTAGAGAACCGGTGAGAGGGGGTTCCACCGGCGGACCTGGAAATAAGTCTGGCCCGCTGCTGCCGGTGACCCAACCAATCCATCGGGCTTATTTCGAGCGGCCGGTCTGGCATAGTTTTTAATCTGGCGTACTTTTAAACGTTTTAGTTTTATATGGTTTTAGTAGGGATTTTAATAGGTTTTAGACAGGCTACTCATTATCTAATGTGTTTTAATAGGTTTTTAATTGTTTTCTATGTTTTATTCGTGATTTTACTGCTGCCTGTAGACCGCCCTATGTCCCGGAAAGGAGAAGGGCGGTATAGAAATTTAAATATTAAATTAAATTAAATTAATTTAATATTTAAATTAAATTAATTGCAGGAACTGGGAATGTCTAGTTTGATGAAGAGAACGACCAGGGGAGACATGATAGCAGTCTTCCAATATCTCAGAGGGTGCCACAAAGAAGAGGGAGTCAAACTATTCTCCAAGGCACCTGGGGGCAGGACAAGAAGCAATGGGTGGAAACTAATCAAGGAGAGAAGCAACTTAGAACTGAAGAGAAATTTCCTGACAGTCAGAACAATGAATCAGTGGAACAGAAGTTGCCTGCAGAAGTTGTGAATGCCCCAACCCTGGAAGTCTTTAAGAAGATGTTAGATAGCCATTTGTCTGAAATGGTATAAAGTTCCTGCCCACGCAGGGGGTTGGACTAGAAGACCTACAAGGTCCCTTCCAACTCTGCTATTGTATTGTATTGTATTGTAATCCGGGGGACTAGAGCAGGGGTCTCCAACCTTTGCAACTTTAAGTCTGAAGGACTTCAGCTCCCAGAATTCTCCAGCCAGCTTTGTTATTTTTCTTCTTCATTGGTATTGCGCTTTTATAATTCTGGGAGCTGAAGTCCTTCAGACTTAAAGTTGCAAAGGTTGGAGACCCCTGGACTAGAGGATAGATTGAATGCAGGAATCAAAACCGCCCCCTTAAGCAAGGCTGACTGGAGATCAAATGGATAATGTAACGTAATCCATTGGCTCAGAGAGACTTGTGGCATTAAGCGATTGTCAGAAGGGGCTGCAAGGAATCTTAAGGCAAAATAGGAAGGTGGGGAGAAATCAATCCCCTTCCCCTCCTTAGAACAATTCCAGGAAGTGGTCTTTTAATATTAATTACCTTGGCAAGGAAGCAAAGATATATATATATCTATATCTATATATTTTGCAGACAAAGCACTCTGCTAATTAAGGCCCTATTAGCACATGTTTGGGAGAGTGCCTTGCATGGGGGTCTTTGCCCTGAGCCGTTCTCAATGAAAGGGCAGGGTTCAAAAGGAGCCATTTGCAACCCAAGAAGAGGCTAAGGAAGTCGGAGAGAAAGAGCCACAAGTATGGCCTAGTTATATGCGAGACCGCCTCCTGTCCCATACATCCCTTAGACCGATCCGCTCCCACAGAGAGGGCCTTCTCAGGGTGCCGTCGGCCGGACAATGCCGATTGGCGACACCCAGGGGAAGGGCCTTCTCTGTGGCGGGCCCTGCCCTTTGGAACAACCTACCCCCTGAACTACGCACCGTCACCGACCTCCGCCTTTTCCGCCAATGTCTAAAGACATACCTTTTCCAACAAGCCGGCCTAGCCTAACCTCCCACGGGGACTTTTAGAAAGTTTTTAAATTGGGTATTTTAACAATTTGGTTTTTAGCATAGGATTGGGATAATTTAATATTTATTTTAAATTATGTATTTATTTTTGTACTTTTGTATATTTTTAAATTTCCTGTGCGCCGCCCTGGGTCCTTTGTGGAGAAGGGCGGGATAGAAATATAAATAAATTAAATTAAATTAATCAGGCCCTTGGGACCCAGCCTCTTCAAAATAAAAAATAAAAAGAAATAAATAAAAGCGGTACTTAGGGCCCATTGCAGTGGTGGGTTTCAAATTATTTTAGAACCTACTCTGTAGGTGTGGGCGCGGCTTGGCAGTCATGTGACAGGGTGGGAGTGGCCACCTTTTAAAATGTGGTGAAACTCATTTAACAACGCTCTTGCTTAGCAACCAAAATTTTGGACTCAATAGTGATGATGAATTCACTTTCTTTCTTTCTTTCTTTCTTTCTTTCTTTCTTTCTTTCTTTCTTTCTTTCTTTCTTTCTTTCTTTCCTTCTTTCCTTCCTTCCTTCCTTCCTTTCCTTTCCTTCCCATTGGGTCACTGAAAGCGGCGGGCCAGATTTACTTCCAGGTACGCCGGTGGAACCCCCTCTCACCGGTTCTCTAAATTTCACCAACCGGCTCTCGCAAGTAGGTGCGAGCCTGCAGAAACCCACCACTGGCCCATTGGTTCATGGTGGGCCATCTGAAAAGCAGACATGGGGGTGACTTGAACTATCAGAAGGGGCCGTGAAACGAGAGCCGCCCTGGGTCCGTTTGGAGAAGGGCGGGGTATAAATTTAATAAATAAAATAAATAAAATAAATTGTATTGGCCCAATATTGGGGAAGCGAAGAGATCCCTACTGAAGAGAAGGTGATTAGGGGAAACATTCCCACGGGCGCAGAAATGAACAGACTAACACTGGGAATTAAGGAGAAAGAACAACCTGGTGATTATGCGACAGAGGATAGAATGACAGAGTTGGAAAGGACCTCGGAGGTCTTCTAGTCCAACCCTCTGCCTAGGCAGGAAACCCTACACCCCTTCAGACAAAGGATTGCCCAGCATCTTCTTAAAAATGTCCAGTGTTGGAGCATTCACAACTTCTGGAAGCAAGTTGTTCCACTGGTTAATTGTTCTAAAAGTCAGGAAATTTCTCCTTAGTTCTAATTAGTTTCCACCCATTGCTTCTTGTCCTGCCCTCAGGTGCTTTGGAGAATAGCTTGACTCCCTCTTCTTTGGGGCAACCCCTGAGATATTGGAAGACTGCTATCATGTCTCCCCTGGTCCTTCTTTTCATTCAACTAGACCTACCCCGTTCCTGCAACCGTTCTTCCTAGGTTTTAGCCTCCAGTCCCCTAGTACTCTTTGTGGCTCTTCTCTGCACTCTTTCTAGAGTCTCCAAAGGCAGCTGATAACTGTCAGAGGGCTCTAGCCCCCTCTCTGCCTCCGACACAGAGCCCTCCCCAGAGCCTTCCCCAGGCTCCAGGCTCCAGCCTCCATCTTCCTCCCCAACCCTCCTCACTGCCTGAATCTGCTGCCAGCTCTGCTGGCCACATAGGAAAAACACAGGCCAACGGATTGACCTGCAAAACAACCTGTGCTCAATTTTGACATTTAAGCGACAAGCCATTGAACTGAGGCAGGGCATAAAGCGATCTTTAGACATAAGAGTGAGATGAGTCGGGGTCGGACTAGATGATCTTTAGTCATTTTTTATTTTGATGCTTTTTCAGGTACAAAGAGACAGGAAGCTTGAAAGGAAATTCAAATGTCAACCCGCAGACACCTGCTTGTAAATAGGTGGAGTTAGTGGGTAGGCCCCTTGCAAGTCAGACATAGGGCTTAACCACAAAAGTCAGGGTGAAAATAATGTTTCCTGTATGCTGCTCTGCCTAGCAATAAGGAGCTTAACCAATGAGAGATGAGTTGTATTGCCCGGTGGGGCTATCTTTGTCAAAGTATAAGAATGAGTGTTTGCTATCAGGAGACTGTTCAGAAGTGACATGCTGGCCTTTGACTAGCTTTCTGAACCTGGCAGCCATAAATAAACTTTTCCTGATTCGGAGTCCAAGTCCAAGCCTCGTTATTTCCTGCAACAGAACTAGTGATACTAGGGTGGGAATCTGGAATCAGAAGCCTATTAGCCCCATGGGGCTTCCCTTGAGGTGCACGCAAAAGTTACAGCTAGTCCAGAATGCAGCCGCGCGGGTGATTACGGGAGCTAATAGACACTCCCATATAACACCGATCCTGCGCGAGCTGCACTGACTTCCTGTGGTCTTTCGGGGGCGCTTCAAGGTCTTGACGACCACCTTCAAAGCGCTCCATGGCTCGGGGCCTAGTTATATGCGAGACCGTCTCCTGCCCCATACATCCCTTCGACCGATACACTCCCACAGAGAGGGCCTTCTCAGGGTGCCATCGGCCGGGCAGTGCCGTCTGGCGACACCTAGGGAAAGGGCCTTCTCTGTGGCGGGCCCCGCCCTTTGGAACGACCTACCCCCTGAACTTCGCACCATCTCGGACCTCCGCCTCTTCCGCCAGTGTCTGAAGACACATCTCTTTCACCAAGCCGGCCTAGCGTAACCTCCGCTGTGACTATTTTAGACAGTTTTTAATTTTGGGGATTTTAATTGGATTTTAGCGCAGGATGGTATTTAATATGTCTTTTAAATTTTGTATTTTGGTATTTTGTATGTGTTTTTAAATTCCTGTGTGCCGCCCTGGGTCCTCTCCGGAGAAGGGCGGGGTATAAATTTAATAAAATAAAATAAATAAAATAAAATAAATATTTTTCTTTTCATCCGCAGAGGGAGTGTGTGGCTGGCTCAAGAGGATGGAAAATACTTATTCAAATCGTCTCTGCAAAAAATAAATAAAGAGCATTTATAAAGGATAGGAAAAGCAAAAAAAAAAAAAACCCCAAAACTCAGGAATGTCTTTCCTTGCAAATCAATACAGCTTGGGACTGAATTGCCTCTGTGATTAAGCTAATGAATCCACCCACAGCATGCTGCTGAGTGCAGCAGGAGCTATTAAGGTTTTCCCCAAGCACTTAGCTTTCCGAGAAAGGCTCTGCTTAAACTCCCCTCTGCTTAAACTGTAAGCAGGTTAAACTCTCCTTAAAGGTTCTACATTTAGGCAACAAAAACGAAATGCCCAGGGACAGTATAGGTGGGACCTTGCTCAATAGCAGTAACTGTGAGAGGGATCTTGGAGTCCTAGTGGACAACCATTGAAATAGGAGGCAGCCGTGGGCAGCAGCTGCCCAAAAAGCCAACCCAGTTCTAGGCTGCATCAACAGAGGGATGGAATCACGTGAAGGGTTGATACCACTTTATAAGGCCTTGGGAAGGCCACACTTGGAATACGGCATCCAGTTTTGGTCGCCACGATGTAGAAAAGACTTGGAGACTCTAGAAAGAGTGCAGAGAAGAGCAACCAAGTTCAAGCTTCAAGTTTATTATATTTATATACCGCCCTATCTCCCTGACGGGACTCAGGGCGGTGCACAGGAAATAATAAAAACACAATAAATACAATAGAAATATTAAAAAAGGTTAAATTTAGAACCCGTGCTAAAATTATCATTAAGAACCCTAGTAAAATCACATTTAAAACTATACCAGGCTGGCCGCATGAAATAAGTGTGTTTTTAATGCCCGACGGAAGAGGCGCAGGTCCGTGATAGTACGAAGGTCGGGGGGGCAGGTCAACAAAGAGGATTAAAGGACTAGAGACTAAAATATATGAGGAACGGTTGCAGGAACTGGGGATGTCTAGTTTAATATAAAGAAGGACCAGGGGAGACATGATAGCAGCCTTCCAATATCTCAGGGGTTGCCCCAAAGAAGAGGGAGTCAAGCTATTCTCCAAAGCCCCCGAGGGCAGAACAAGAAGCAAAATGGGTGGAAACTAATCAAGGAGAGAAGCAACTTAGAACTAGGTAGGAATTTCCTGACAGTGAGAACAATTAATCAGTGGAACAGAAGTTGCCTCCAGAAGTTGTGAATGCCCCAACACTGCAAGTCTTTAAGAAGATGTTGGACAGCCATTTGTCTGAAATGGTTATAGGGCTTCCTGCCTAGGAAGGGAGTTGGACTAGATGACCTCCAAGGTCCCTTCCAACTCTGCTATTGTATTGTGTTGAGAGAAGATGAGAATAGAGAAGAGAAGAGAAGAGAAGAGAAGAGAAGAGAAGAGAAGAGAAGAGAAGAGAAGAGGACTGGAAGTCTTCAAGAAGATGCTGGAGAGCCATTTGTCTGAAACGGTATAGGGCTTCCTGCCTGGGCAGGGAGTTGGACTAGATGACCTCCAAGGTCCCTTCCAACTCTGCTATTGTATTGTATTGTAAACTCCCGGTCACCACTGGGAGTTTCAAGCTGGAAGGGTGGGAATTTGCTGCCAGGAAGGGTAAGATAGTGGGGTGAAAATCTTTTCAAAAGTGAAGGAAGGGCTATAGTGATGGCGAACCTATGGCATGCCTGCCACAGGTTCTCTGCCGGCACGTTAGCAGTCGCCCCAGCCTAGCTTCACTGCGCATGTGTGCATGCCTCCCGCCGCCCAGCTGGTCTTCGGTGCTCTGTTGCTCAGGTGCAAGGGTGGGGAGGGGCGAATGTGTTGGGGGGGCTGCTCGCTTTGCATTTTGGAGGGGTCATTTATCTATTATAAATAAAAATGTAACAAGAGTTTGTTCAAAACCGCTAATCTCCTAAAGTCCGGCACCGATCGCTTCCAAATTGTCACACAACGTTCCTTTCCAATACGGCACCAATGATATATATATAGGTTGTGTAGATGTCACACCTGTGCCAGGTACACGCAACGGAAATGTTGTGGAAATTGTAAAAAAAGGTAGGTAGATGGATACAGAGAGAGCAGTGGGCCACAGGTATTATGTCATCCTTTATGACATAAAATACTCTGTCCATAAGATTCAAGGAGAAATACAGTAGGTAGGTAGGTAGGCAGCTATAGGGATAGAGAGAGGGAGGGAGAAATGCAGTCGGTAGGGAAGTAGAGAGGGAGAAATACAGTAGGTAGGTAGGTAGGTAGAGGGATAGAGAGAGGGAGAAATACAGTAGGTAGGTAGGCAGCTATAGGGATAGAGAGAAGGAGGGAGAAATGCAGTAGGTAAGTAGGTAGGTAGGTAGGTAGGTAGGTAAAGGGATAGAGGGAGAAATGCGGTAGGTAGGTAGTTAGGAAGGTAGGCAGCTATAGGGATAGAGAGAGGGAGGGAGAAATACAGTAGGTAGGTAGGTAGAGATAGAGAGGGAGAGAGGGAGAAATGCAGTAGGTAGTTAGGTAGGTGGAAAAATACAGTAGGTAGGTAGGTAGGTAGATAGGTAGGTAGGTAGAGGGATAGAAAGGCAGAGGGAGAAATGCAGTAGGTAGGTAGGTAGGTGGAAAAATACAGTAGGTAGGTAGGTAGGTAGGTAGGTAGGTAGGTAGGTAGGTAGGTAGAGGGATAGAGAGGTGGAGAAATACAGTAGTTAGGTAAGTAGGTAGGTAGAGGGAGAGAGGGAGAAATACGGTAGGTAGGTAGGTTGGGGGGTTATACGGTGGTTGTGTGTACGTGTTTGTGTGTGCAGGTGTAGATCTACACACAGATTGGTTGTCCATTTAACCAGACTGGGCCAGAGCAATGCGTGGCCGGGAATGGCTAGTATACATATACAGAATACGGAGTAACAGAACCTGAAGGGACCTTAGAGGTCTTCTAGTCCACCCCGCTGCTCATGGAGGAGGAGGAGGAGGAGGCCCTGGCCTATATCATTCTGGTTGTCCAATCTCTTCTTAAACATAGCTTGCCTTTGGAAGTTGTGGGAACTTCATCCCTGGAAGCTTTCAAGAGCAGACCGGACTGCCATCTGTCAGAAATGGTGTAGGCAGGGTCTCCTGCTTGGGTGGGTAGGAGGGGGAGCGGGTTGGACTAGATGACCCTATGACTCTCTTAATCTGTAAATATCTCAGCTACCTACCTTCTTCCCCTTTGTCTAAAGCTGGAAATCTAACATCCCACCTTAAAGTTTCCTAAACTTCACAGCTTTAAGACGGGTGGACTTCGACTCCCAGAATCCTCACCCCCACCCCACCAGCCAAGGATTAGAAGGAAAGAAAGTGCAAAGAGGGTGGGGGAGCATTTGGAAACTACCCCCCTCCCACCTCCACCCCAATGTAGCCAGAATCACTCATGGAAAGTCAGGATTTGTTCTGTCCACCTTCTGCCAGAGGAGGGCAATAGTGGCTAATGAGAGAAATCGCAGGAAGCAAACTCATCTAGGGCAGCCCTTCCCAACTGGTGAAAATTTGGGTGGTCTACAGCCGGGGTCTCCAACCTTTGCAACTTTAAGTCTGAAGGACTACAGCTCCCAGACTTCTCCAGCCAGCTTTGTTATTTTTCTTCTTCATTGGTATTGCGCTAGACTGGGCTTTTATAATTCTGGGAGCTGAAGTCCTTCAGACTTAAAGTTGCAAAGGTTGGAGACCCCTGGTCTACAGAACAATAATTTGCATTTTTTACACTAAATCAGGGGGTCCTCAAACAAAAAGGCCCCTGGGATGTGCAATGAAACCTTGTGTTGCTGCAGAGAGTCTCCCCCTTCGGGGTCTTTTTGTGGGGGTTGGAGGGGGGCAGAAATCCCGACTTGGGGTCTGCTTCAGCCTCCTGGTGGGGGGCTTTGGGCGAAGGCTGGAAAATACTGGAGAATATGGTAGAAAGCCGGCTGGCTTCCAGCCATTACACATACACACACACACACACACACACACACACACACACACACACCCTGCCAAGGAAAGGGAGAGAGGGCTGGGATGAAAAGGAATTTAAATAATATCCACAGACAACTCAACTCGCAGGTACATTAACTTAATGAATCAAACGGAGAGAAGGGGTGGTTGAAAACTCCGCGGCATTAAATACAGATTGGCATTTTTTTGTCCGCCCGGGAAAGAAATCTGGCTCATCATATGAGGTCCGATTTCATTAAAGCCAACCCATCAATCAGGGGCCTTCAATGGCCCATTGGCCTCTTAGCGTTCTCCCAGCGCCCAGACCCCGTTGCCATGGTGACCCTTGCCGCCACCTCCCGTCAGTCCAGGTGTCTTCCAAGAGGCTGCCTTACAAACCAGTATTGTTCCGTATGGAGGCCCAGCGGTGGAGTGTTAGGTCAACTTTTTAACTCTGTGCGTGCTTTTGTCTCTGTCTTGTTGCAGATCAACCCTTGCTTCCTTAGAGAAGAGTTTGCGATGATCCCTATCAGGGTAAGAAAGTTGACCAAATCTCAACTATTCAACCAGGCCTAGTCCTGATCTGCTAAATTGTTGTTAGTTGGGAAGTTGTGTCCAACCCATCGCGACCCCATGGACAACGTTCCTCCAGGCCTTCCTGTCCTCCACCATCCTCTGGAGTCCATTGAAGCTCACACTGATTGCTTCGGGGACTCCATCCATCCACCTCCTTCTCTGCCGTCCCCTTCTTCTTCTCTTGCCCTCCATCGTTCCCAGCATGAGGCTCTTCTCCAGGGAGTCCTTCTTCCTTCTCATCAGGTGGCCAAAGTCTTTGAGTTTGCTCTTCAGGATCTGGCCTTCTAAAGAGCAGCCAGGGTGGATCTCCTCCAGGACTGACCGGTTGGATGACCTTGCAGTCCAAGGGACTCAATGCAGGAGTCTTCTCCAGGGAGTCCTTCTTCCTTCTCATCAGGTGGCCAAAGTCTTTGAGTCCCCTCTTCAGGATCTGGCCTTCTAAAGAGCAGTCAGGGTGGATTTCCTCCAGGACTGACCGGTTGGATGGCCTTGCAGTCCAAGGGACTCGCAGGGTGGATGGATGGATGGATAGATAGATACAGTAGTTGTTGTTAGTTGTGAAGTCGTGTCCAACCCATCGCGACCTCATGGACAATGTTCCTCCAGGTCTTCCTGTCTTCCACCATCCTCTGGAGTCCATTGAAACTCACGCCGGGTGCTTGAGGGACTCCATCCAGCCCCCTCCTTCTCTGTCGTCCCCTTCTTCTTCTCTTGCCCTCCATCTTTCCCAGCATGAGGCTCTTCTCCAGGGAGTCCTTCTTCCTTCTCATCAGGTGGCCAAAGTATCCGGACCTCCTCTCTCTACTCAGGATC
>CM077655.1:5604195-5617619 GCA_039707465.1 Rhabdophis nuchalis
GTCAGCCAGGGGAATTCTGGGAGTTGAAGTCCACCAGTCTTAAAAGAGCCAACTTTGCAGACCCCTGGACTAGATGATCTCCAGGTGCCTTCCAGCCCTGAGTTATCCTCTGCATCTAGTCCGTCCCTCCCTTGCTGGCTCTTTCTTTCTTTCTTTCTTTCTTTCTTTCTTTCTTTCTTTCTTTCTTTCTTTCTTTCTTTCTTTCTTTCTTTCCTTCCTTCCTTCCTTCCTTTCTTTCTTTCTTTCTCCTTCCTTTCTTCTATCTGAAGACATCTCCATGGTCATGTGGCTGGCATGACTCAACGTCCATCTGGCGCATGGAAAACTATTACCTTCCCACCAAAGGTGGTTCCTCTTTTTCTACTCGCATTTTTAGAACGTTTCATAGCTGACCTTGGGAAACTAAGGAAAGAGTTGGACCGGGTTAGGATTGGGTGAATGGGTTCTGAGTGAGGCTTCCTGAGAGCCTGAAGGAAACTCCTGGTCCCAACAAAAACCCCTTTTATTCATTGACTGTGAATTCTGCTCCTTCACATCCAGCAAAGTCTTTCAAGGGAGGATTTACGGTCACAGACCTTCTCTGGCTTGGAGAGCTGCCAGGCCGATCTCTGCAAAACTTGGCTGGGAGTCTCGGAGAGTCACGAACCAATGAAGCGAACGAATGGTCTCCTGCAAACTCCACTCCCCTGTCGCTCCTCTTCTATTCCCTCTGGGAGGGGCCGTTCATCGTCCACCTGTGGCCTTCCTCCCAAGTCGACCCTTGTTCCTTAGCTCTTCCCTTCGTCTGGCAACTCTATGGGAACAGGCTCCAGCTGTTCTTCTGCCTCACTGATGTCCGACTCCGAAGGCAGCTGATAACTGTCAGAGGGCCCTGGCCCCCCTCTCTGCCTCCGACACAGAGCCCTCCTCAGAGTCTTCCCCAGACTCAAGGATTGACCCGTCTTCCTCCCCAACCCTCCTCACTGTCCGAATCTGCTGCGGGCCACAACATAGCACGACCCAGAGGCAACCAGGAGTTGAAAGGACACCTTGAAGTCGCCAAGAAAGCCATTCGGCCTTTTTCATCTTGGCTTTTCCAGCTCCCGTCTGAAGGATACCAAGTCTTGGGCAGGCCCAGGGAATCTTAAGATCTCATTGTCTTCGAAAAGCAAGCGGTGGGGGGGGGGGGGCACAACGATGACAACACGACCTCTCTGGGAATCGCTCTTCCATCTCTTTGCTTCTCCCTGGGCAGCCCCATAAGTCACTCCAGCAGCTGTGTGAAGAACATTTCGGGTTGCTTCCCGCCCCCACCCCCTACCCTCCATCCCGCTGACCTATCCTAAATGCACAATAGTTTTGGCTGCCAAAGGCGCTGAGCTTTTCCGTCCTTCCTCGGAGCAGTGGAAAGGTGCAGGGTTGGGAAAGGCAGATTTAAAATAAAATTAAATCTATATAAAGACGACCATCTTCAAAGCGCTCCATGGCTCGGGGCCTAGTTATATGCGAGATCGTCTCCTGCCCCATATATCCCTTTGTCCGATCCGCTCCCACAGAGAGGGCCTTCTCAGGGTGCCGTCGGCCGGACGATGCCGACTGGCGACACCCAGGGGAAGGGCCTTCTCTGTGACGGGCCCCGCCCTTTGGGACGACCTTCCCCCTGAACTTCGCACCATCTCCGACCTCCGCCTCTTCCGCCAGTGTTTAAAGACACATTTGTTCCATTTAGCCGGCCTAGCGTAACCGCCACAAATGACTATTTTAGACAGTTTTAAATTTGGGGATTTTAATTTGTTTTTAGGGCAGGATGGGTATGAAATAAGTTTTTTAAACTTGTATTGTATTTTAAATTCCTGTGCGCCGCCCTGGGTCCTTTTGGAGAAGGGCAGGGTATAAATTTAATAAAATAAAAATAAATAAAATAAATAAAAATGTAACAAGAGTTTGTTCGAAACCGCTAATCTCCGAAAGTCCTGCACCGATCGCTTCCAAATTTTCACACAACGTTCCTTTCAAGTACGGCACCAATGAGATAGATAGATATAGATTGTGTATATGTGACACCTGTGCCAGGTACATGCAACAGAAATTTAAAATCTTTTTAAAAAGGTAGGTAGATGGATACAGAGAGAGCAGTGGGCCACAGGGATTATGTTATCCTTTATGACATAAAATACTCTGTCCATAAGATTCAAGGAGAAATACAGTAGGTAGGTAGGTAGGCAGCTATAGGGATAGAGAGAGGGAGAAATGTGGTAGGTAGGTAGGTAGGTGGGTGGAGAAATACAGTAGGTAGGTAGGCAGGTAAAGAGATAGAGAGAGGGAGAAATACAGTAAGTAGGTAGGTAGAGGGAGAGACGGAGGAATACAGTAGGTAGGTACAGTAGGTATTTATTTATTTATTTTATTTTATTTTATTAAATTTATACCCCACCCTTCTCCTACAAAAGGACCCAGGGCGGCGCACAGGCAAATTAAAACACAATGTACATAAATAGATCAATTATTAAAATCCAATTAAATTAAATTACCCCGTGCTAAAACATTTTAAAATTCTTTAATTAAAATTTATACTAAAAAGTCCAGATCGGGTGATTAACCTAGAGATTAATCAGGGAGAGGGATAGAGAGGGAGAGACGGAGGGATACAGTAGGTAGGTAGGTAGAGGGATAGAGAGGGAGAGGGAGAGGGAGAAATACAGTAGGTAGGTAGGTAGGTAGAGGGATAGAGAGGGAGAGGGAGAGGGAGAAATACAGTAGGTAGGTAGGTAGAGGGATAGAGAGGGAGAGGGAGAAATACAGTAGGTAGGTAGAGGGATAGAGAGGGAGAGGGAGAGGGAGAAATACAGTAGGCAGGTAGGTAGGTAGGTAGGTATTAGGTAGGTAGGTAGAGGGAGAGACGGAGGAATACATTAGGTAGGTAGGTAGAGGGATAGAGAGGGAGAGGGAGAAATACAGTAGGTAGGCAGATAGGTTGGGGGTTATACGGTGGTTGTGTGTACGTGTTTGTGTGCAGGTGTAGATCTACACACAGATTGGTTGGCCATTTAATCAGACTGGGCCACAGCAATGCATGGCCGGGAATGGCTACAGTAGTTCAAATTAAAACCCCCACCAACAAACCTTCGGCTTTCATTCTGTCCCCGACGTTTCAGTTTCCAGGGAAACAGACGGTGGGCATTGCATTCCCGCCTTGTCCTGCTGAGACTTTCTCTCCCCACCCCTCCTTTGGCCTGTTAGTTTTCCAAGCTGCTGTTGCGGTTATGCCTTCCAGATGCCTGCGATGCGCATTTCCCAAGGCCAACGGTGCGGTTGACATGTCCCAGAATGGATGGCTTGAGGCGTGTTGGGGCGGCTGGAGGAAAGAGGGCCAAACCCTTCCGATGATATGTTTGAGCAGTTCCTTCAAAAAGGGAGAGGAAGAGGACGGTGGTCCCTACCACTTGCAAACACAAAATTTGCACCCAGGAGGAATCATCGGATCAGGGGGGTGGGTTGCTGAGAAATGGAAATCTTAAGGGAGAAAGAAATCTTGCAATGCAATACAATAGCAGCGTTGGAAGGGAACTTTGGAGGTCTTCTAGTCCAACCCCCTGCCTAAGCAGGAAACCCTATACCATTCTAGACAAATGGCTACCCAACATCTTCTTAAAGACTACCAGTGTTGGGGCATTCACAACTTCTGGTGGCAAGCTGTTCCACTGGTTAATTGTTCTCACTGTCAGGAAATTCCTCCTCAGTTCTAAGTTGCCTCTCTCCTTGATTAGTTTCCACCCATTGCTTCTTGTCCTCTGCCCTCAGGTGCCTTGGAGAATAGCTTGACTCCCTCTTCTTTGTGGCAGCCCCTGAGATATTGGAAACCTCTAGTCTTTCTTTAGAATGGAATGGAATGGAATGGAATAGAAGGGACCTTGGAGGTCTTCTAGTCCAACCCCCTCCCTAGGCAGGAAGCCCTATACCGTTCCAGACAAATGGCGATCCAACCTCTTCTTAAAGACTTGCAGTGTTGGGGCATTCACCACTTCTGGAGGCAACTTCTGTTCCACTGGTTAATTGTTCTCACTGTCAGGAAATTTCTCCTCAGTTCTAAGTTGCTTCTCTCCTTATTTAGTTTCCACCCATTGCTTCTTGTTCTGCCCTCAGGTGCTTTGGAGAATAGTTTGACTCCCTCTTCTTTGTGGCACCCTCTGAGATATCGGAACACTGCTATCATGTCTCCCCTGGTCCTTCTTGTCATTAAACGAGACCTACCCAGTTCCTGCAACCGTTCTTCGTATGTTGCAGGAGAAGATAGCCTAGAAGATAGGCTCAAGATCCAGATGGATCTTGACAGACGGCCCTATCTAACAAAATGAAATTCAACGTAGAGAAAAGTCAAGTCTTACACTTAGGTAAGATAAACAAGATGTGGAGACTCTAGAAAGAGTGCAGAGAAGAGCAACCAGGATGATGAGGGGACTGGAGGCTCAAACCTACGATGGACGGTTGCAGGAACTGGGCCTGGCTAGTCTGGTGAAGAGAAGGACCAGGGGAGACAGGAGAGCATCTTCCAATCTTTGAGGGGCTTCCCCAGAGAGGAGGAAGGGGGCAGTGGTGGGTTTCAATTTTTTTTAGAACCTACTCTGTAGGTGTGGCCTATTTTGTGGGCGTGGCTTGGCAGTCATGTGACAGGGTGGGAGTGGCCACCTTTTAAAATGTGGTGAAACTCATTTAACAACGCTCATGCTTAGCAACCAAAATTTTGGACTCAATTGTGATGATAAATTCTTTCTTTCTTTCTTTCTTTCTTTCTTTCTTTCTTTCTTTCTTTCTTTCTTTCTTTCTTTCTTTCTTTCTTTCCTTCCTTCCTTCTCTCTCTCTCTCTCTCTTTCTTTCTTTCTTTCCTTTCTTACTTTCTTCCTTCCTTCCTCTCTCTCTCTCTCTCTTTCTTTCTTTCCTTCCTTCCTTCCTCCCTCCCTCCCTCCCTCTCTTTCTTTCTTTCCTTCCTTCCTTTCTATCTCTCTTTCTCTCTTTCTTTCTTTCTTTCTTTCTTTCTTTCTTTCTTTCTTTCTTTCCTTTCTTACTTCCTTCCTTCCTCTCTCTCTCTTTCTCTTTCTTTCTTTCCTTCCTTCCTTTCCTCTCTCTCTCTCTCTCTCTCTTTCTTTCTTTCCTTTCTTACTTTCTTCCTTTCTCTCTCTCTCTCTCTCTCTCTTTCCTTCCTTCCTTCCTCCCTCCCTCCCTCCCTCTCTCTCTCTCTCTCTCTCTCTCTTTCTTTCCTTTCTTCCTTTCCTTTCCTTCCCGTTGGGTCACCTAGCAGCGGCGGGCCAGATTTACTTCCAGGTACGCCGGTGGAACCCCCTCTCACCAGTTCTCTAAATTTCACCAACCGGGCTCTCGCGAGTAGGTGCGAGCCTGCAGAAACCCACCACTGGAAGGGCGTCAAGCTATTCTCCAAAGCCCCTCGAAGGCCAGACAAGGAAGAATGGATGGATGGAAAGTGACCAAGATTAAAGATTAAACTTTAAGTCAAGACTACCTTTTAGGGCGAATTCCTTGGCATTCAGAGAATGACACAACTTTTAAAAAAAGTTCTTTTGTTAAGGAGCAGCTTTGTTCCCCTTTGGGGAAGGACTGTCTCCAAGTCACCCAGCAGGAATTGCTTTTCAAAAGCCCTGCGGTCATTGAGCAAGCCAAGCGACTGCTAAATAGCTTTGTCCAGCTTTTCTGTCTCTGGGGGGGGCTGCCCCACCGTTCCTCCACCCCCCTGCTTTCCCCCCTGTCTCTGGAAAACACCTTTCCAGCAGCTTCCCCCACCAGATGCTGCTTTTATCATTCCTTTCTCAGCTTTTGTATCGCGAGAGATTTATCACCCTCTCGGTCCGTCCTCCCCCTCCCTCGCAGCAGCACGCGCTAATTTGGCCCCAGGGGTCAAGCGATCCCGCCCTCCGCTGAATGCCCTGTTCCCTTGTCTAAGCCCTCCAGCCCAGGGGTGATGAGGTCATGCTGGCTTAAAAGGACTCGGGGGTTTAATGAAGTTAAAATGTATTGAAGTTAATCTGGGGACAACTGGGTTTTTTTTTTTAATATCTGGGACGGCGAATAAACTATTTTGCCTTGTGCTTCCCCACTCTTGCAGCTGAAGTTAGGTGGCTTCAGTCAACTTCATTTTAATATTGTCCGTTTCCTGGTTTGGGCAAATACATACATACATACATACATACATACATACATACATACATACATACATACTACATACTTACATAGCATTTGTGTGATAAATAAACAAGGGAGACTAGTATAGATCTATTTCAAGCTATTTAGCTCTCATCAGCTAGCCATACCCTTCCTGGATTCAAACCTGGGAAGTATTACACCTTAGGCAGTTGTATTAGCCACTAAGTCACAATAACACTATATATGTGTCTGTGTGTGTGCACGTGTGTGTGTGTGTGTGTTAGTTTTTAAGCTCAAAAAACCTAACGAATATAAAAAAAGTACACAACGGAACTCCATGGCTTTCTGTCTAGTTGGTCTCTGGTGCTGAGTTGAAATGCAGAAAAGGAAACAGTATGCTTCCTCCCTTAATTGGGGCTTACGAAATAGATCTATCCTAGTCTCCCTGATTTATTTATTGATCATCTCAAAAACCTAACACACATATAAAAAAATCACACAACGGAACTCATGGGCTTTCTGTCTAGATGGTCTCTGGTGATGAGCCGAAAGGCAGAAAAGGAAACAGTATGTCTCCTCCCTTAATTGGGGCCCTAACAGGGTGTTGTGGAATAATTAGATAGATAGATAGATAGATAGATAGATAGATAGATAGATAGATAGATAGATAGATAGATAGATAGATAGATAGATAGATAGATAGATATGGATGGGGGGGGAGGGAGGGAGGGAAAGGACTTTCCTCCTCATTCTAGACCAAAGTGTGGCCAGAGATCAGAATGGGCAGATTAATTGTTAGTTAACAGATTAACAAGAGTTGGAAGGGACCTTGCACCTGGGCCATGCAGTCCAACCCCCTGCCCAAGCAGGAGACCCCACATCTGCCTCTACCTAGGATTGAACTCACAACCTCCTGACTGGGAGGCGAGAACTCTTGTCGCTTGTGTCTCGTTTAACCCAGTTCAGGCAATGGCCAACGAAGACCCCAGCTAGGGTCTACGAAAGGCCCAGTTGTATGAACACCACTGCTGGAAGATGGTCCCCAGATGGGATGGTTGGATTTGGGAGAGGCTGCGCCGATGGGAATCTGGGCAGAGACATCGGACCGGATGCTGCCTGCCGTGGGTTCAAGAACCCATCCGGATTCCCCCACCCCACCCCACCCCCAACACCGCCCAGGAATGGGTAAGGAAGAAGCTGTGAATCACAAAAGCCAAGAGGGTCTAATTATGTTCTCCTTCTTCTACAAGTTCCATCAAGTGTGTGTGTGAGAGGAGATGGGGGGGATGAGGGGGAGGGAGAGAGAGGGGGGGGTGAGTAGGGCTCTTGGAAGACCTAACTGCCCACTTTAGCTTGTCAATGAATGGCAGGGCAGAAAATTAGAAGTGGGTTGGAACCCTTGGTGTGATTTGAATCAGGGGTTTCGCACTAATGAGGATGGAGTGGTTGTTGCCAGAGAGCTAGGATTCAAACCAGACATGGCCTCCTCCTCGCCCCCCCCCTCCTCCTCCATTTCTTCTCTCCCTCTTCTTCCTTCTTCTCCTCCTCCTCCCCTCCGCCCCCCTCCGCCTCCTCCTCCTCTTCCTTCTCCTCCTCCTCCTTTTCTCCTCCCTCCTCCTCCTCTCTTCTCCTCCTCCTCCTCCTCCTTCTTCTTCTTCTTCTTCTTCTTCCTTCTTCTTCTTCTCTTCTTCTACTCCTTCTTCTTCTTCTTCGTCTTCCTCCTCCTCCTCCCCCCTCCTCCTCCTCTTCTCCTCCCCCTCCTCCTCTTCTCCTCCTCCTCCTCCTCCTCCTCCTCTTCTTCTTCTTCCTTCCTCCTCCTCCTCCCCTCCTCCCCTCCTCCCCCTCCTCCTCCTCTTCTTCTTCTTCTTCCTCCTCCTCCCCTCCTCCCCTCCCCCTCCTCCTCTTCTCTCCCCCCCTCCTCCTTCTTTCTTCTTTCTTCTTCCTTCTTCTTCTTCTTCTTCTTCTTCTTCTTTCTTCTTCTTCTTTTCTTCTTCTTCTTCTTCTTCTTCTCCCCCCCTCCTCCTCCTCTTCTCCTCCCCCTCCTCCTCTTCTCCTCCTCCCTCCTCCTCCTCCTCCTCCTCTTCTTCTTCTTCCTTCCTCCTCCTCCTTCCCCTCCTCCCCTCCTCCCCCCTCCTCCTCCTCCTCTTCTTCTTCTTCTTCCTCCTCCTCCTCCCCCTCCTCCCCTCCTCCCCCTCCTCTCCTCCTCCTCCTCCCTCTTCTTCTCTCCTCCTTTTCTCCTCCTCCTCCTCCTCCTCTTCTTCTCCTCCTCCTTTCTTCTTCTTCTTCTTCTTCTTCTTCTTCTTCTTCTTCTTCTTCTTCTTCTTCTTCTTCTTCTTCTTCTTCTTCTTCTTCTCTTCCTCCTCCTCCTCCTCCCCCTCCTCCTCCTCCTCTCCTCCTCCTCCTCCTCCTCCTCTTCTTCTTCTTCTTCCTCCTCCTCCTCCTTTTCTTCTTCTTCTCCTCCTCCTCCCCCCTCCTCCTCCTTTCTCCTCCATCTTTATTATTATTATTGTTGTTGTTGTTGTTGTTATTATTATTATTATATATTATTATTATTATTATTATTATTATCTCTTTTATTCATCAAACTCAGTCAACAAAACATTTAAAAATATATCATAAATTCCATTGACTGGCACTGATGGCTGATACAGGTTGCTGCCAGCGTCCTAGATATCAACCAAGTATCTTCCTCCTCCTCCTCCCTCCTCCTCTCCTCCTCCCTCCTCCTCCTCCTCCTCCTCTTCTTCTTCTTCTCTCTCTCTTTCCACACATACACATACACACACACACACACACACACACACACACACACACACACACACACACACACGAATGATGACCATTACCTATTACCTCTCTTCTTATCTTCTCACGACTGTAACTTTGTGGCTTGTATCTCACTATTTATATTGTGCACTTCATATCTTAGTATGATTGATGTTGATGGCTTGTTTAGTGTCCAGGACTATCAGGGAAGTAGGGAAACTAGTGGGGGAATGTGGACAGAGTTAGGGTTAGGAAGACCAAGGGGTTTCCAATACTGTATAAACTTGCTCAGAAACTAAAAGGAACACTTAAAATGTGTTGTTGTTGTTAGTTGTGAGGTCGTGTCCCACCCCTTGGACCATGTTCCTCCAGGCCTTCCTGTCTTCTGCCATCCTCTGGAGTCCATTGAAGCCGTCTGCTTGGGGACTCCATCCAGCCCCCTCCTTCTTCTTCTCTTGCCCTCCATCGTTCCCAGCATGAGGCTCTTCTCCAGGGAGTCCTTCTTCCTTCCTCATCAGGTGGCCAAAGTCTTTGAGTTTCCTCTTCAGGATCTGGCCTTCTCAAGAGCAGTCAGGGTGGATTTCCTCCAGGACTGACCGCTTGGATGGCCTTGCAGTCAAAGGGACTTGCAGGATAGATAGATAGATAGATAGATAGATAGATAGATAGATAGATAGATAGATAGATAGATAGATAGATAGATAGATAGATAGATAGATAGATAGATAGACAGACCCATGGTGACCCCCATGGACCATGTTCCTCCAGGCCTTCCTGTCCTCTACCATCTCTGGAGTCCATTGAAGCTCACACTTGATTCCATCCAGCCCCTCCTTCTCTGCCGTCCCCTTCTTCTTCTCTTGCCTCCATCCTTCCCAGCATGAGGCTCTTCTCAGGGAGTCCTTCTTCCTTCTCATCAGGTGGCCAAAGCATTTGAGTTCCCTCTTCAGGATCTGGCCTTCTGAAGAGCAGCCAGGGTGGATCTCCTCTAGGACTGACCGCTTGGATGGCCTTGCAGTCCCAGGGACTCAATGCAGGAGTCTTCTTCTCCAGCACCTGAGTTCAAAGGCCTCCATTCTTTGGCGCTCAGTCTTCCTTACGGTCCAACTTACTTAAGTTTAATTTTGCTTGCTTTCCCCCATTCTGATTGCAGTCATCTATCTTACCAGCAAAAAGCTTGTGAATCTCTTTTCCTGCTCTGACACGGCCTGGCTCTTAAGATTAAATAATTATAAACAATTTTGCATTGTGTTCATCTAATGTGCTAAAATCACAGCATGGTGGCTTAGCGTGTTTTACACCCTGCTATACAGGCTGGAGTGACCCGTAAACATTTCCATTACCGTTTGGTCATGGTTTAATACAAACCCATAGCTTACCATGATGTATAAAGGCAGACTTTTAATGTTAACTCCAGCTTCGACACAGTCTGCTTTCCTATACGTCCACTAGAGGGCAGGACAAGCTTAATTTATCTGTAAACCACTGTAATTTTAGAATAACTGAGTTGGAAGGGACCTTGGAGGTCTTCTAGTCCAACCTCCTGCCTAGGCAGGAAACCCTACATCGCTTCAGACAAAGGGTTATCCAGTCTCTTCTTAAAAACTTCCAGTGTTGGGGCATTCACAGCTTCTGGAGGCAGGTTTTTCCACTGATTAATTGTTCTCACTGTCAGGAAATTTTCTCCTTACTTCTAAGTTGCTTCTCTCCTTGATTAGTTTCCACCCATTGCTTCTTGTCCTGCCTTCAGGTGCTTTGGAGAATTAGCTTGACTCACTCTTTGTGGCAGCCCCTGAGATATCGGAACACTGCTATCATGTCTCCCCTGGTCCTTCTCTTCATCAAACTAGACCTACCCAGCTCCTGCAACCGTTCTTCATATGTTTCAGTCTCCAGTCCCCTGATCCTCTTGGTTGCTCTTCTCTGCACTCTTTCTAGAGTCTCCCCATCTTTTTTACATCGTGGCGACCAAAATTGGATGCAAATATTCCAAGTGTGGCCTTACCAAGGCATTATATAGTGGTATTAACACTTCACCTGATCTTGATTCTCTCCCTCTGTTGATGCAGCCTAGAACTGGGTTGGCTTTTTGGGCAGCTGCTGCCCACAGCTGGCTCCTATTTAAATGGTTGTCTACTAGGACTGCAAGATCCCCTTTCACAGTTGCTACTATTGAGTGAGGTACCATCTACTATACCTGTGCATTTTGTTGTATAAATGCGGAACCTTACTTTTTTCACTTTCTCTATTCTATTCTATTCTATTCTATTCTATTCTATTCTATTCTATTCTATTCTATTCTTCATTCTATTCCATTCCATTCCATTCATTTCTATTTCTCTTCTCTCCCTCTTCCATTCCATTCCATTTTCTATTCTATTCTATTCTATCTATTCTATTCTATTCTATTCTATTCATTTCTATTTCTATTTCTCTTCTCTTCTTTCTTCCATTCATTCCATTTTCTATTCTATTCTATTCTATTCTATTCTATTCTATTCTATTCTATTCCATTCCATTCATTTCTATTTCTCTTCTCTTCTTTCTTCCATTCAATTCCATTTTCTATTCTATTCTATTCTATTCTATTCCATTCCATTCCATTCATTTCTATTTCTCTTCTCTTCTTTCTTCCATTCAATTCCATTTTCTATTCTATTCTATTCTATTCTATTCTATTCTATTCTATTCATTTCTATTTCTATTTCTCTTCTCTTCTTTCTTCCATTCAATTCCATTTTCTATTCTATTCTATTCTATTCTATTTATTCTATTCTATTCCATTCATTTCTATTTCTCTTCTCTTCTTTCTTCCATTCAATTCCATTTTCTATTCTATTCTATTCTATTCTATTCTATTCATTCTATTTTCTCTTCTCTTCTTTCTTCCATTCATTTCCATTTTCTATTCTGTTCTGTTCTATTCTATTCTATTCTGTTCTATTCTATTCTATTCTATTCATTTCTATTTCTCTTCTCTTCTCTTCTTTCTTCCATTCAATTCCATTTTCTATTCTGTTCTGTTCTGTTCTATTCTATTCTGTTCTATTCTATTCTATTCTATTCCATTCCATTCCATTTCCGATGAAAGCATCAGATGCCTAAAGGCAAATCCTGAATACGCCTCTGTAAATCCCATAAAGTAATTGTTTACTGAATTAATAAACATGCACAGCTGTACTGGGCAAAGAATACAGATCCATTTTTTATCTGTCCTGGCACTCTTTTCCTTTGCAAGCCTCTGACTTCAACTTGTCCATGCCGAAACCCCCAACCCCCCAACCCCACCCCCCTCACCCTGTCCTTCTGGAAGTGAGTGACTTACATCCGCCTGGAGAAATCAAAGGGCGGAAGGGACCATAAAGATGAAAAGACAGTTTGGTCTGAACTGTTTAGTGTCCATTTGGACCCTGTTTATTTAAACGTACAAGGGCTGAGCTTTCCAGAAGGACACAGCTAGTCATTCCCACACCCAGGGAGAGATTTTGGCAGCTAAGGAATATTCACTGAATTTAAAAAAACAACAACGGTTAAGACATAGCTCTAAAGCAGGGGGGTCTCCAACCTTTGCAACTTTAAGTCTGAAGGACTTCAGCTCCTTCTGAATTCTCCCAGAAGTCTGGGAGCTGAAGTCCTTCAGACTTAAAGTTGCAAAAGTTGGAGACCCCCCTGCTCTAAAGAATATCAGAAATCGCTAAAACGCTTGGTCTTATATAGAGAAAATATTATGGGTGTTTATATACCTTATGCAAGCCATGTACCCCACCATGCGCTGCCTTGTCTGGTTTTGGGGGAGGGGGGTTTGGTGGGCCTGCACGCATGACGATCAGCTGTCCTTCGCGTGTGGCAGTGCTGAAAACCAGGCTGCGCATGCGCACAAAACCTGGAAGTTGAGCTTTTCCGTAGCGCAACCCCCTTCTCGCAAGTGGCAGGGCCAAAAACCGGCCTGCGCATGCACGCCGGTCAGCTGGTTAGGATGTTCGGCTTCTCTGGAACACGGCCCTGGTGAGCACCCATGTGCCAAAAACAGGTTCGCCATCACTGCAGGATAGGACAGAATCCAGTATGGTTACTGCCCTGGGAGAGAAGCGTGTTTTTCAGCCCATTTATCCTTGTTTTTATTGTCCTGTACCGGCTGCCAGATGGTAATACTTCAAAAAAAAAGGGGGGGGCTACCCAGGATGAGATGGATCTTTAAGGATGTTTTGAACTTTCTAAAGGCAGCGGGGAGCTATGAAGCTCTTCCAAAGAGGGGAGAGGGACAACCCATGATCCTCTGGGCGTTGACGTTTAAACGGTGCTACAATTTGAGTTGTTGACTTCAGGATATGGATTCAGAGATTGTTTTATCTTCCGACTGATTGTATCCAGGTAGACTCAGTCCACAGGGACGCGGTGCCTCAGTGGCTAAGACGCTGAGCTTGTCGATCAGAAAGGTCGGGCAGTTGGGCGGTTCGAATCCCCAGCGCCGCGTAACGGAGGGAGCTCCCGTGACTTCTCCCAGCTTCTGCCAACCCAGCAGTTTC
>CM077655.1:5617719-5620219 GCA_039707465.1 Rhabdophis nuchalis
TGTTTTATCTTCCGACTGATTGTATCCAGGTAGACTCAGTCCACAGGGACGCGGTGCCTCAGTGGCTAAGACGCTGAGCTTGTCGATCAGAAAGGTCGGGCAGTTGGGCGGTTCGAATCCCCAGCGCCGCGTAACGGAGGGAGCTCCCGTGACTTCTCCCAGCTTCTGCCAACCCAGCAGTTCGAAAACACGTTAAAAATGCAAGTAGAATAATAGGAACCACAAATTTTGGTGGGAAGGGAACAGCGGTCTGTGCGCCTTCGGGCGTTGAGTCATGCCGGCCACATGACCCCGGAGACGACTTCGGACAGCGCTGGCTCTTCGGCTTTGAAACGGAGATGAGCACCGCCCCCTAGAGTCGGGAACGGCTAGCACGTATGCGTAACCTTGCTGGGCTGGATTAAAATGCGAGGAACGAAAGATTTGGGAGAAAATGCTTTCATCCAGGACCCTTTTCTAAAGGGAGCAATTACAGGCCGGCCGACGAAGGCTGGGAGATTGTGCTGGGGCCAACATCTGGAGGCTAGCCATTGTGTGGAAAACTTGCTGCTTCAGCATCCCAACTCCCCTCCCTCCCACCCAGCCCCTTCTCCCCACACCCCTCGCAAGAAACAGGAGCCGGGCAGCCTGCTGAGGGACCAAGCCCCCGGCCTCCAGGCCTGTTAATTAAAAAGGGGGTATTTGTTGGGGTGGGTGGATGGGAGGAGAAGTGCCGAAAATTTGTGGTTGTCTGAAGAGGTTCTCAGGGTACGGAGAGAAAGGGGAGGGGAGGATGGAGGCCAGAGTCCTGGGTCTCATCGGAAGGCTGAAATAGGCTGGGAAGGTATTTGGGCCATTATCTCCGACAAGGAGACCCCTACTGGCTGTTGGCTGCTGACCCCCCCACCCCCCACCCCCGCCGCCGCCCTGCTCCCTCCCCGGCTCAACACAACTAATTACATTCCCCACCATGGTCCGAAAATCAAAGAAAACTTCATTTAAGAGAGGAGAAGACCGGTGGCCGCCTTTCCTAATTGCTGTTCATGTGTCAAACTTCGAACAAGGGGCTCGATATTTATAAGATATCCCCTGCTTGCCCTCCCTCCCTCCTCGGGGTCCTCCCCTCCCCCCCGGTCCCCATAGGAGCCTTTCTTAATAGATTTGGAGCAGCCCCTTTCAAATTGGGATGCCTTTGCAAGATGGCGCCTGTTTTATTTATTACAGGGCTTTGATGTGGCTTTAAGTGGAAAAAAATAAATAATAATCTCATTAAGGGGAAAAGAAGTGAATTGTGGGGAAAGTTAACTTCAAGTAAGTTTCCCCCAAGCTGGTGTTAGCAACTCTGGGTTCAGAACCAGTGTCACAACTCTGGTCCCTTAACCAGTGTTAGCAACTATACAATACAATAGCAGAGTTGGAAGGGACCTTGTAGGTCTTCTAGTCCAACCCCCTGCGTGGGCAGGAACCTTATACCATTTCAGACAAATGGCTGTCTAACATCTTCTTAAAGACTTCCAGGGTTGGGGCATTCACAACTTCTGGAGGCAATTTCTGTTCCAGAGGTTAATTGTTCTTACTGTCAGGAAATTTCTCCTTAGTTCTAAGTTGCTTCTCTCCTTGATTAGTTTCCACCCATTGCTTCTTGTCCTGCCCCCAGGTGCCTTGGAGAATAGTTTGACTCCCTCTTCTTTGTGGCACCCTCTGAGATATCGGAACACTGCTATCCTGTCCCCCCTGGTCCTTCTCTTCATCAAACTAGACATACCCAGCTCCTGCAGCCGTTCTTCATATGTTTTAGTCTCCAGTTCCCCTAATCATCTTGGTTGCTCTTCTCTGCACTCTTTCCAGAGTCTCCACGTCTTTTCTACATCGTGGCGACCAAAACTGTATGCAGTATTCCAAGTGTGGCCTTACCAAGGCACTATACAGTGGCATTAACACTTCACGTGATCTAGATTCTATCCCTCTGTTTATGCAGCCTAGAACTGTGTTGGCTTTTTTGGCAGCTGCTGCACAACTACATGCGGAATAGTGTAATTCACTGGACAGTAAAGAGATACGTTGCTTTTAACCACAAACAAACTCTAAAACAGGGATAGTAAGAAAATAAATCGTCTTTACTTTACTTTGTAGCAACTAAAATGCTTCTTCCGACTAACTTCTCCAACAATAACAACAGTCCAACACCAAACAGTTATCTTACAGTAATGCAAAACAAATCCTCCTCCTTCTTCAGCAGCAATCAGGAAAACCAGGATCACAAGGAATCGAACAGGGAATTGACTGTGTTCCTGCCTTGCTTAAATGGTAAAGCTGAGCAGCACAGCCAATCAGCATTCAAAGACAGTTCTTAAAGCTACATAACTTCTTAAGAACACAGGCTCATATATATTGTCAACCCAATATAAGGCTGAATAGCCGAACAGCTGGTCTGCCCAGAGGCAGACAAGTTTATCAGCTGCTAGCTATATGGTCTCATTTCGCCTCCATGTTCAGGAAGAGTGTATCTGGATATCACGCT
>CM077655.1:5625219-5722719 GCA_039707465.1 Rhabdophis nuchalis
CCATTGGCAGCCCAATATTGGGAGCCAAGGGAATGGAAGCAAAACAGAACGGAGACAGAATTTGGATCTGGAGAAGCTGGCTCTGGGGCAAAGGGAGGCCATAGTACCCATCATCCACCCCTCCAAGTCTCTGTGTGCGTGTGCGCGCGAGCGAGCGCCCGCCTTCCTTCCTTTCAACGTAGGGCCCATCCTCTCCTCCTTTTTTTGTCGTTTTACAAGTTTGAGCTCCTGTGTTAATTCTGACACCCGCCCCACACGTGCCTTGAAGGGGGCTTCGGCACCTTCTCCCCACTCGCTTCCTCATCAACCCCCCTCGGCAGGATGGATGTTGATGAAAGGCAGACGGGGGTGAGGGGGGTGAGAAACACCGGGATTCTGGACAACCACGTTCCTCTTGGCTGCCAATAAAAGAGCCCCCCCCCCTGGGAACGCATACACACACGTGGCCATCCAAGGAGTCACCAACAGGGTCACAAGTAGACTTGTGAAGGTCTTCCCTTTGCACAGCTGCCTTAACTTGGGGCTGGCTCTCTCCCTGTCTGCTTTTTCTGATGTGGAAAGATTAACGGAGTTGGAAGGGACCTTGTAGGTCATCTAGTCCAGGCCCCTCCCCCCCCAAGATAAAGTAGATGACTATTACTATTATTACTATCATTCTTCTCATCCTTCCTAGTACATATCTCTTCCCACTTATGGCTACAGCCCTGTTGCTTGTATCTTTACAATTTATATTGTTTTTATTTGTTTCCTAGTACGATTGGGTGGCTTATTTGTGACCGACGACTCTCCCAAGTGTTGATTTCTATGATTTTTGATAAATATATTCTCTATAGCAGAGGTCTCCAACCTTTGCAACTGTAAGTCTGAAGGATTTCAGCTCCCAGAATTATAAAAGCCAGTCTAGCGCAATACCAACGAAGAAGAAAAATAACAAAGCTGGCTGGAGAATTCTGGGAGCTGAAGTCCTTCAGACTTAAAGTTGCAAAGGTTGGAGACCCCTGCTCTATAGGATAGGACAGGATAGGATAGGATAGAATGTAGGATAGACAGAAGAGAAGAGAAATGATACAATAATGATACATAATACTATATAATAATTAACATAATGATTATAAATAATGATTAAGATGGTTACATCTTAAGAAGGTACTTGGTTGGTATCTAGGACGCTGGCAGCAAACTGTATCAACCATCAGCACCAGTCAAGGGCATTTGTGATGCATTTTGAAAGTTCAGTTGACTGAGTTTCATGTTTAATGAATAAAGTTAATAATAATAATAATAATAATAATAATAATAATAATAATAATAATAATAATAATAATAATAATAATAATATGGTTTGTTGACATTGCAATACCTGGTGATGCATGAATTGAAAATAAGCAGCAAGAGAAAAATCACAAAATACCGGGACTTGCAAATTGAAGTTAAGCGATTGTGGAAGAGAAAGTCGTGTGTTGTCCAGATTGTGATTGGAGCCCTTGGAGCAAGACCTAGGGGGCTGCCTCGCTATGTGGAGGTTCTAGGTTTGCCGGACTTGAGCATTCTGACTCTACAAAGGGCCACCCTGCTTGGAACAGCTTCTATCCTCCGACGTTACCTTGACAGTTCCTAGGTCCTTGGTTAGGACTCGAGCTGTTGAGCTACCAACCAGCCCCAAAGGCTGTGAATCTCACCCAAGATTAACCACAGAATAATAATAATAATAATGGAACAGCTTCTATCCTCCGACGTTACCTTGACAGTTCCTAGGTCCTTGGTTAGGACTCGAGCTGTTGAGCTACCAACCAGCCCCAAAGGCTGTGAATCTCACCCAAGATTAACCACAGAATAATAATAATAATAATGGAACAGCTTCTATCCTCCGACGTTACCTTGACAGTTCCTAGGTCCTTGGTTAGGACTCGAGCTGTTGAGCTACCAACCAGCCCCAAAGGCTGAGAATCTCACCAAAGATTAACCACAAAATAATAATAATGAGAAGGAGGAGAAGGGAGAGGGAGGAGGAGGAGGAGAAGGAAGAAGAAGAAGAAGAAGAAGAAGAAGAAGAAGAAGAAGAAGAAGAAGAAGAAGAAGAAGAAGAAGAAGAAGAAGAAGAAGAAGAAGAAGAAGAAGAGATTAAGGATTAGAAAATAGGAATAGAATAAAATAGAACAGAATAACAGAAGAAGAAGAAGAAGAAGAAGAAGAAGAAGAAGAAGAAGAAGAAGAAGAAGAAGAAGAAGAAGAAGAAGAAGAAGAAGAAGAAGAAGAAGAGATTAAGGATTAGAAAATAGGAATAGAATAGAATAGAACAGAATAACAGAAGAAGAAGAAGAAGAAGAAGAAGAAGAAGAAGGAGGAGGAGGAGGAGGAGGAGGAGGAGGTGGTGGTGGTGGTGGTGGTGTTACTTGGTTGATACCTAGGATGCTGGCAGCAACCCCATATCAACCATTAGTGCCAGTCAATGGTATTTGTGGTGCCTTGTTGAATGTTCTGCGGATGGAGTTTCACGTTTAGTGACTAAAAGATAACAACAACAACAACATCCAAAGGGCAGGGACTTGACAGCGTCGAGTGCCAGCTATTGTCGGCTATCCTTGTGGATAGAGGAGAGATTGTTCAGATGACGGCATCTTCAAACAATGCGGGCCGAATCAGAAGAGCCTCAAGATTACATTCGCACACTACTTTGGTTTCCCCTTTGAGTGATGTTAATGGAGGTGTGTCGGATCTCATCAGCATGTTAATCTTTTCGGCTTTTGCCCAGGCTTGAATGCAAACACAAAAGCTAACACAAAAAATTCTGACCGGGCTTGTTCTGTGAAAAGCCACCAAAGAATGTTGTTGACTTAATGTATTTCCATCCTGAGTCAACTGAATTTACATGGCGAGAGCCAAGATTTGGGGGGGGGGGTTGCTGGCGGGGTGTGTGTGTGTCTTTGCTGGAGAGAATTGTTCACAGGATCATTAGCCACATCCTGGTAAAGCCCAGGATTTCATTTACAGATGAACAGAGTTGGAAGGGACCTGGTAGGTCATCTAGTCCAACCCCCCCACCCCACAAGGAGGAGACCCTTTGTCGTTTCTGATAAATGGCAGTCCAGTCTCTTCTTGAAAGCTTCCAGTGAATGCATCGCTTAAAAAAAAAAAGAGATAACAGGATTCATTCATCTTTCTTTCTTTTCTTTTCCTTCTCTCTCTCCCTGCCTCCCTCTTTCTTTCTTTCTTTCTTTCTTTACCTTCCTCCCTCTTTCTTTCTCTCCTTCCCTCTTTCTTTCTTTCCTTCCTTTCTTTACCTTCCTCCCTCTTTCTAACCTCTCCTTCCATCTTTCTTTCCTTCCCTTTTTCCTTCTTTCTTTCTGTCCCTCTTTCTTTCTTTTTCCCTCCCCTTCCCTCCTTTTCTTTATCTGTCTTTCTTTCCCCCCTCCCTTTCTTTCAATCTTTCTTTCCTTCCATCTTCCTTTCTTCTTTCCCTCCCACCCACCCACCCTCTTTCTTTCCTTCCTTCCTTCTCTCCCTCTTTCTCTTTTCATTTTTCTTTCCTTTCATCTTGTTTCCCTTCCATCTTTCTGTCTTTCAGTCTGTCTGTCTGTCTTTCTCTTTCCTTCCTTCCTTCCTTCCTTCCTTCCCTCCCTCCCTCTTTCTTTCCTTCCTTCCTTCCTTCCCTCCCTCCCTCTTTCTTTCCTTCCTTCCTTCCTTCCTTCCCTCCCTCCCTCTTTCTTTCCTTCCTTCCTTCCTTCCTTTCTTCCCCTCTCTTTCCCTTTCTCTCTCTTTCCTCATCCTACATTCCTTGTATGCTGAAGACCACCGAGCAATCGGTACTAAAATAAAATCCATCTGTAGGTTGATGGGAAAGTCAGGTAAGAACTTGGCCCTCAAATTTCAGTTTCTTCCCAGTTGTTTCACTAACCTAGGCCTTCATGATGGACAAAGTAAAACTTGACCCACTCAGGCGTTCCTTATTTTCTTTCCATACTATTCTTTCTATTTATGTCTCACTGTCTGCCTGTCTGCCTGTCTTTCTTTCTTTCTTTCTTTCTTTCTTTCTTTCTTTCTTTCTTTCTTTCTTTCTTTCTTTTCTTTCTTTCCCTTTCCCTTTCTGTCTTTCTTTCTTTCTTTCTTTCTTTCTCTCTCTCTCTCTTTTTCTTTCTTTCTTTCCTTTCTTCCTCTCTATTCTTTCTTTCTTTCTTTCTTTCCCTTTCCCTTTCCCTTTCTGTCTTTCTCTCTGTCTTTTTCTTTCTTTCTTTCCTTTCTTCCTCTCTATTCGTTCTTTTCTTTCTTTCTTTCTTTCTTTCTTTCTTTCTTTCTTTCTTTCTTTCCCTTTCTGTCTTTCTCTGTCTTTTTCTTTCTTTCTTTCTTTTTCTTTCTTTCTTTCCCTTTCCCTTTCTGTCTTTCTCTGTCTTTTTCTTTCTTTCTTTCTTTCTTTCTTTCTTTCTTTCTTTCTTTCTTTCTTTCTTTTTCTTTCTTTCTTTCCCTTTCCCTTTCTGTTGTTCTCTCTGTCTTTTTCTTTCTTTCCTTTCTTCTTCTCTATTCGTTTTTTTTCTTTCTTTCTTTCTTTCTTTCTGTCTTTCTCTCTTTCTCTCTTTTTCTTTCTTTCCTTTCTTCCTCTCTATTCTTTCTTTTTTCTTTCTTTCTTTCTTTTTCTTTCTTTCTTTCTTTCTTTCTTTCTTTCTTTCTTTCTTTCTTTCCCTTTCTGTCGTTCTCTCTGTCTTTTTCTTTCTTTCCTTTCTTCTTCTCTATTCGTTCTTTTTCTTTCTTTCTTTCTTTCTTTCTTTCTGTCTTTCTCTCTTTCTCTCTTTTTCTTTCTTTCCTTTCTTCCTCTCTATTCTTTCTTTTTTCTTTCTTTCTTTCTTTCTTTCTTTCTTTCTTTCTTTCTTTCTTTCTTTCTTTCTTTCTTTCTTTCTTTCTTTCCCTTTCCCCTTCCCTTTCCCTTTCCCTTTCTGTCTTTCTCTTTGTCTTTTTCTTTCTTTCCTTTCTTTCTCTCTATTCATTCTTTCTTTCTTTCCTTTCTTCCTCTCTATTCTTTCTTTCTTTGTTTCCTTTCTTCCTCTCTATTCTTTCTTTCTTTCTTTCCTTTCTTCCTCTCTATTTGTTCTTTCTTTCTTTCTTTCTTTCTTTCTTTCTTTCTTTCTTTCTTTCTTTCTTTCTTTCTTTCCTTTCTTCCTCTCTATTCTTTCTTTCTTTGTTTCCTTTCTTCCTCTCTATTCTTTCTTTCTTTCTTTCCTTTCTTCCTCTCTATTTGTTCTTTCTTTCTTTCTTTCTTTCTTTCTTTCTTTCTTTCTTTCTTTCTTTCTTTCGTTTCGGATTAGCTCGCTCCTCTGCTCTTCCAAGCCCCCCCCCCCCCAGAAATAAACAAGGCTGCTTAGCTTTCTTGATAAACAAAGGATAATCTCCTTTAATTGAGGATTTGGTTTCTGTCTTGCCTGCCTTTGTTCGTTGTTGTCCTCTGTTAATTGTGAGCATCTAATACTTTCATGCGCATGCACTAGAATAGCAGTATAAAACAACCAAAATAGAAATGCAACTGAGCAACGTTTAAACAGAGTAGCTGTGGGCTGTTATTTTGCGCCTCCTCTCGTCTTAGTCCCCTTCCAGAAACTTAACTGAGTTCACTCTTTATTTGCAACAAAGATTTCTCTGCTTTTTCCAGGTGACTTAGGAGGACCAAGATGTGATCTCGGGTTCACGGCAGGAGAAATGCTTTCGTTTATTGATTGATTCATTTAATTTTTTTAATTTAATTTAATTTATTTAGATTTATAGAACCGCCCTTCTCCATTGAAATGGACCCAGGGCGGTGCACAGGAAATTAAAATCAATAAATAACAATAAATACAAAAAGTTAAGAATAAATTAAACTGAAATTTATTTTTATTTTTATTTATTTATTTCGGATTTATACCCCGTCCTTCCCCTTGTTAGGACCCAGGGCGGCGCACAGGCATTTAAAAAACCATAACAAAGACAATATATATCATTAAAAACATATTAAATTAATAGATTATTAAACCCGTGCTAAAAACCCATTTAAAACCCTGCTAATTAGAATTTCTATATAAAAAGTCAGGCCGGCTTGCTGAAATAGATACATCTTAAGACGTTGGCGGAAGAGGCGGAGGTCCGAGATAGTACGTAGGTCGGGGGGTAGGTCGTTCCAGAAGGCCGGGCCCACCACAGAGAAGGCCCTTCCCCTGGGCGTCGCCAACCGGCATTGCCCGGCCAACGGCACCCGGAGAAGGCCCTCTCTGTGGGAGCAGATCGGGCGAAGGGATGTATGGGGCAGGAGGCGGGCTCGTATATAGCTAGGCCCCACCCTGGGTGCTAGGCCCCGCCCTGTGCGCCGCCCTGGGTCCTCTTCGGAGAAGGGCGGGGTATAAATTTAATTTTTAAAAAAAATTAAATAAATAAAAAATTCTTCCACACCCCAGAAGGACGCGTCCTGCCCCTCAGCACGGTTACCCCTGGAAGGACATGTAAGGAGATTCCAACCCCCACCCACCCACCCACCCCCACCCTTCCTTTCTTTAAGCCGACCTTAATACAGATGTAATTGACCGTCCGCATACAGATCGCGCGGAGGCTCGGTGGCTATTGTGCAACCGGCAAATTAACTGGCAACCTTTTGAAAAGGCCCTCTCTACCCCCGAGAGGCCGGTGTTAAATCTGGACGTTGCGTTTTTTTCCCCCTTTGATCTCCGGCCGCCTTTTCAAACATGTTTTCGAGCGGAGGAGAAGTCAGCAAATAAGCACTTGGGGGGGGTGGGAGAGGAACGAAGCGGCTGCTTGTAAAGGCAGCCCCCATCTGTTTCATTCAGAAAGTCAACACGCCATCTAATGTGGCCTTCCTTCATCTTTTCTTCCTGCCCTGGGTGGCTACGCTTTGCAACTTCCTTTTAGACTTTTCTGGGCTGGGAGGGGTGGGGTGGGGTGGGGGGAGACAACGGACCGAGGAGGGGGACAAGAAAATAGGGGGAGGGGAATGTGGTGGGCCCTACCCTCTGGAATGGCCTACCTCCCGACCTCCGTTCCATCACAGGCCTCCGCTTGTTTCGCCGGCACTTTAAAAACTTATTATTTTCATCCGGCCGGCCTAGCATGATCTAATAATAATATTTAATAATAATATTTAATATTTATAAAACCGCACCCTCTCCCCACAGGGACTCGGGGCGGTGCACAGGTAGAATAAAAACAATAAATACATACAAACAATTCTAAAAGCAAATTAAACATAACCTGCGCTAAAATTTCCCCATTAAAACTAAAACAGTACTTATTTCCCAAAAACCCCAAAGACAGAGAGACTTATCCTAGGCCGGCCAGACAGAAAAAGTGAGTTTTTAATTTAAGACGGAAGGAGCGGAGGTCCGTGGTCGTCCTGATATCGGGGGGAAGGTCGTTCCAGAGGGCCGGCCCGCCACAGAGAGAGCCCTTCCCCTGGGCGTCGCCCGCTGACAAAGTCTAGTGGACGGCACCCGGAGAAGTCCCTCTCTGTGGGAGCGAATCGGCCGTGAGGATGTATGAGGCAGGATCCGATCCCGCAGATAGGGATCTAACTCCACACCCATTGTTTTTATAACAAATCAAAATTGTGATTTATGGGTTTTTGAATTTAAACTTTATTTTAAGCAGGGTATTGATTTAATTTAGTGATTATTTAATAATATTTTGTGTTTATGTATATTTATTTTAAATCTCTGTTCGCCGCCCCGAGTCCCTTTGGGGTGAGATGGGTGCGGGCTACAAATGTGAACAATAAATAAATAAATAAATAAATAAATAAATAAATAAATAAATAAATAAATAAATAAATAAATAAATAAATAAATAAATAAATAAAATAAAATAAAATAAAATAAAATAAAATAAAATAAAACAAACAAACAAACAAACAAACAAACAAACAAATAAATAAATAAATACATGTGGTTTTGAGCTCCTACTTGAGCAGAGAGCTGGATTAGAAGACCTCCAAGGTCCCTTCCAGCCCTGTCCTGATGGATTGGTGATGGGTCAACAGCAGAAACACATAATTTGCAAACATTGGGTGTTTTCAGCATCACTGGCTGTAGCCGCAGGGGTGGGGTTCCTGCCAGTTCTACCCTCCTCTTCTCTAGAAGAGGTTCCATAAATCTACGGTGCCGTTTAGAACCGGTTCCAGCTCCCTCCCTCTGCCCGTCTGCCCATCATCAAGAGGAAGAGCGAAAGGAGGGATTCTGGGAGTTGAAGTCCACTAGCCTTAAAGCTGTCAAGTTTGAACACCCCTGGTGGGTTTTTTTTCTAAAGGGTTAGGGGTGTTACAAGGGTCTTGTAACTTGACAGCTTTAAAACTTGGGTGCTTCAAATGCCAGAGTTCCTGAGCCAACATGACTGGAGGAGGAATTCTGGGAGTTCAAGTCCACAAGTCTTAAAGCTGTCAAGTTTGAACACCCCTGGGGGGGGGGTTCCTGAAGGGTTAGGGGTGTTACAAGGGTCTTGTAACTTGACAGCTTGAGACTTGCGTGCTTCAAATGCCAGAGTTCCTGAGCCAACATTTTGGTTGCTAAGCAAGAGCGTTGTTAGCGAGTGTCACCCCATTTTACAAGTTGGCCACGCCCACCCGGACACAGGACTGCCAAGCCACGCCCACCCAGTCACATGGCTACCAAGCCACGCCCACCCAGTCACATGGCTGCCAAGCCACGCCCACCCAGTCACATGGCCGGCAAGCCACTCCCACAAAGCAGGCCACACCTACAGAAGAGGTTCTAAACAATGTAGAAAGCCACCACTGGCTGTAGGTCAAGTATCTAGTTTCTTAATTATCTCCAATTAGGATGCTTGAATGAGGATGGTGCCATCAGCGGTCAGTAGATGTAAAAAAATCTGAATAGGTGCCATGTTATGGCTTTTTTTTTTTACAGTATCACTACCACTATGGCGTCTTTTCCTTCTCCTTCCCATCCTTCTTTTCCTCCTCCTCCTTGCTCCTTCTTCTCTTACCCCCTTCTTCTCCTTTTCAACTTCTTCCCCCTTTCTTCCTCTTTTCTCCTCCTCCTCCTCCTCTTCCTTCTCCCTGGGTGAACTCTGACACCAGACCTTCCTTAAAACATTTGCACTATCCCTTGAAACAGGCCTGCACCGACACACAGCACCCTTCAAATCCTGGCAGGCATGAATGGAGATTGTCACACAACTGAATTGTGTGTGTTGTTGTTGTTGTTGTTTTTAAAAAAATGGATTTAAAGAGTGTAGTACTTTGTTTTACAGTTCTGTTGTCAGTCCTGACAAAAGAACAACCCTTAGTCCAGGGGTCTCCAACCTTTGCAACTTTAAGTCTGAAGGACTTCAGTTCCCAGAATTCTCCAGCCAGCTTTGCTGGCTGGAGAAGTCTAGGAGCTGAAGTCCTTCAGACTTAAAGTTGCAAAGGTTGGGGACCCCTGCTCTAGTCCAATTACTGGGCCGCTGTCCTTGGTGCTGGACATATAGAAAACACAAGAGAGATCATCAAACAGGAACACCCCCCACCCTTTTTAAAAAAATCAATGCCACAACTTCACAACTATTGAAAGGATAAATTCCAGAGAATATTCAGTAAATTCCTTCCATTCGAATCGCCATAGATAACCCCCCCCCTTCCTTCAGTGCTTTGAAGTTTTGATAGGAGCTGACCGAATGATGCAAAAAATAGAATAGAATAGAATAGAATGATAAAAAATAGAATAGCATAGAATAGAAGATAGAATAGAATAGAATAGAATAGAATAGAATAGAATATAGCATGGACAATCTATTCTATTCTAATAGAAGATAGATAATAGATTGGAAGAGAACAGAATATAGAATAGAATAGAATAGAATAGAATAGAATAGAATAGTAGAATAGAATAGAATAGACTAGAATTCAGAATAGAATAGAATAGAATTCAGATTAGGGTAGAATAGAATTCAGAACAGAATATAGAATAGAATTCAGAATAGAATTCAGAATAGAATAGAATAGAATAGAATAGAATAGAATAGAATTCTTTATTGGCCAAGTATGATTGGACACACAAGGAATTTCATTATTTTCCTTCCTTCACTTCCCTCCATCCCTCCTTTCCATCCATCCATCCATTTCCTTCCTTCCTTCCATCCTTCCTTCCCCTCCCTTTCATTTTCTCTTCCTTCCTTCCTCCTTTCCATCCATTCATCCACTTCCTTCCATCCTTCCTTCCTTCTTTTATTATTTCTCTTCCTCCCTCCCTCCTAGAATAGAATAGAATAGAATAGAATTTTATTTGTAAATCGCGTCCTCTCCCCAAGGGGACTCGGAGCGGTGCACAGGGAAATTAAAATAACTATAGAAAATACATAAATAGAATAAGTAAAAACAAATTAAACTAAAATTATCCCTGCGCTAAAATCCCCAAGTATAAATTAACTAAAATCCCCTAACACCCTATTAGACGGAGACTAACCAAGGCACAGGACCTAGTTATTTGCGGGATCGTATCCTGCCCCATACACCCTTCGGCTGATTCGCTCACACAGAAAGGGACTTCTCCGGGTGCCGTCCACCAGGCAGTGCCAGCGGGCGACGCCCAGGGGAAGGGCCTTCTCTGTGATGGGCCCGACCCTCTGGAACAACCTACCCCCGGATATTAGAACGACTACGGACCTCCGTGCCTTCCGCCAAAAAGTAAAAACCTATTTGTTCCATCAGGCCGGCTTGGCCTAATTGACGCTTCTCGCCCCAGTCTGTTTTCTCAAATTGTCTATTGGGTTTTAATGGGTAGTAATTTTATTTATTTATTTATTTGATTTATATCCCGCCCTTCTCCAGAAGGACCCAGGGCGGCACACGGGAATTTAAAATACATACAAAATAATACAAAAAATTTAAAAAACCTATTAAAGATCAGCCCTGTGCTAAAACCAATTAAAATCTCCAATTAAAATTATCTACATTAGTCCCAGCGGAGGTTATGTTAGGCCGGCTTGATGAAAGAGGTGTGTTTTTAAACACTGGCGGAAGAGGCAGAGGTCAGTGATGGTACGGAGTTCTGGGGGTAGGTCGTTCCATAGGGCAGGGCCCGCCACAGAGAAGGCCCTTCCCCCTGGGTGTCGCCAGTCGGCATTGCCCGGCTGACGGCACCCTGAGGAGGCCCTCTCTGTGGGAGCGTATCGGCCGAAGGGATGTATGGGGCAGGAGACGGTCTCGCATATAACTAGGTCCCGAGCCATGGAGCGCTTTGAAGATGGTCGTCAAAACCTTTAAATTTTTAGTACAGGGTAGTTTAATTCGCTTTTAATTTTGTGTATATTGTATGTTTTTATATGGTTTTTTAAGTTTCCTGTACACCGCCCCGAATCCCTTTGGGGAGAGGGGGCGGTTTATAAATGTAATAAATTCTTCTTCTTCTTCTTCTTCTTCTTCTTCTTCTTCTTCTTCTTCTTCTTCTTCTTCTTCTTCTTCTTCTTCTTCTTCTTCTTCTTCTTCTTCTTCTTCTTCTTCTTCTTCTTCTTCTTCTTCTTCTTCTTCTTATTATTATTATTATTATTATTATTATTATTATTATTATTATTATTATTATTATTATCCAGAGTAAGACGCTAATCAAAAACTACGCAGAACCCCCCCAATAAAACCATGTATTTGGACTACCCCAAACCGAGTCCTTTTTTCTTTCTTCCATCCAGACTGTAAGCTTTTGAGCCCCTGCCTTAAGAGACAAAAAAGTTTGACTCTTAATAAAGTTAGGCTTAAGAATCAAAGAAGGAAGTTGGGGGTGGGGGAAAACCTTTTCTAAGGGAAAGGAGGTGTTTTGTGTCCTGAAGAACATAATCCAAACACAAATGATTCGGTTAATGGCGTGTTCCTTCTTATCTGCAGGGGCCAGATGGCTAAAAAAACATGGTGGGGCATCTAAGCCCCTCAATGGTGGGGCATCTAAGCGAGCTGCACTGGCTGCCGGTGGCCTTCCGGGTGCGCTTCAAGGTGCTTGTTACCATCTTCAAATCGCTCCATGGCATGGGGCCTAGCTATTTGCGGGACCGTCTCCTGCCGCATACCTCCCACCGTCCGATCCACTCCAATAGGGAGGGTCTTCTCAGGGTACCATCCGCCGGTCAGTGCCGGCTATCGGTGCCTAGGGGAAGGGCCTTCTCAGTGGCTGGGCCATCCCTCTGGAACGACCTGCCCCCCCGAACTTCGGACTATCACAGACCTTCCCCTCTTTCGCCGCTCACTTAAGACATATCTTTTCCAGCAAGCCGGTCTAGCTTGAGAGCCTAGAGCTCTGATTTAATTCAATTTCAGCTAATGAGTAAATGTATTTTAGAATTTTAATGGGATGTTTTAGCACAGGTCCTTCGTTTAATTTATTTTAGATATTACTCTGTATTTATTGTTATTTATTGATTTTAACTCCCTGTGCACCGCCCTGGGTCCATTTCGATGGAGAAGGAGGGGTTATCTAAATCGAAATTAAAAAAAAAATTCTTGAAATCAACGTTTTCTGGAATTGGAGAAAAACAACCACGTAGTCTGAAGATATAGAATTCAGGATGACGAGGGGACTGGAGGCTAAAACATAGGATGAACGGTTGCAGGAACTGGGCCTGGCTAGTCTAGGGAAGAGAAGGACCAGGAGAGACAGGAGAGCAGCCTTCCAATATTTGAGGGGCTGCCCCAGAGAGGAATAATAATAATAATAATAATAAAGCTGAATTTATTAACCGCTCCCTCTCCCCACAGGGACTCGGGGCGGTGCACAGGGAGAATAAAAACCATAAATATACAAAAATACATACAATTTAAAACAGATTAAACAAACTCCTGTGCTAAAATCCCATTAACTAAAAATCCCCACTCAATATACATAAACAATTAAAAAACCCATAGAGAGAGAGACTACCCTAGGCCGGCCAGGCGGAAAAGATGTGTCTTTAGTTTCAGGCGGAAGGAGCGGAGGTCCGTGGTCGTTCTAATATCGGGGGGAAGGTCGTTCCAGAGGGCCGGGCCCGCCACAGAGAGAGCCCTTCCCCTGGGCGTCGCCCGCTGACAAAGTCTAGTGGACGGCACCCGGAGAAGTCCCTCTCTGTGGGAGCGAATCGGCCGTGAGGATGTGTGAGGCAGTATCCGATCCCGCAGGTAGCTAGGTCCCGAGCCATGGAGCGCTTTAAAGATGATAACCAACACCTTGAAGCGCACCCGGAAGACGACAGGCAGCCAGTGCAGCTCGCGCAAGAGCGGTGTTACATGGGTAAACCTAGTGGTTCCCATAATTGCTCGCGCGGCTGCATTCTGAACTAACTGAAGCCTCCGGGTGCACCTCAAGGGGAGCCCCATGTAGAGGGAGTTACAGTAGTCCAGTCGGGATGTCACGAGGGCATGAGTGACTGTGCGAAGGGCGTCCCGATCCAATAGGGGGCGCAATTGGCGAACCAGGCGAACCTGGTAAAACGCCCTCCTGGCCACGGCTGTCACTTGCTCTTCCATAGACAGCCGGGTATCCAGGAGGACTCCCAAATTGCGCGCCCCATCCACAGGGGCAAGATGTTCGCCCCCTATGGCCAGCGTTGGAGAAAGCTGGTTGAATCGGGCAGCCGGAAACCACAGCCACTCGGTCTTGGTCGGGTTGAGCCTGAGTCCGTTACTTCCCATCCAGATCCGCACGGCTTCCAGGCACTGGCACATCACCGCTACGGCATCGTTGGGGTGGTTTGGGGTAGATATATACAGCTGAGTGTCATCAGCGTAGAGATGGTACTCTACCCCAAAACCACGGATGATCTCACCCAGCGGCTTCATGTATGCATTAAACAAGAGAGGCGAGAGGACCGACCCCTGAGGCACCCCACATGTGAGGGGTCTCGGGGTCGACCTCTGCTCTCCTGCCAACACAAATTGCGATCGGCCAGAGAGGTAGGAGGAGAACCACCGTAAAACGGTGCCTCCCACCCCCAACCCCCCCAGCCGATGCAATAGGATACCATGGTCGATGGTATCGAAAGCCGCCGAGAGGTCTAATAGGACCAGGATGGAGGAACAACCCCCATCCCTGGCCCTCCAGAGATCATCCACCAATGCGACCAATGCCGTCTCGGTGCTATGCCCGGGCCGAAAGCCGGACTGGCGCGGATCTAGATAATCAACTTCCTCCAGGTGACGGGGAAACTGTTGTGCCACCACACTCTCAACAACCTTCGCCAGAAAGGGAAGGTTGGAGACGGGACGATAGTTGGTTAAAAGAGCTGGGTCCAAAGAGGGCTTCTTAAGGAGGGGCCTCACCATAGCCTCTTTTAGGGAAGCAGGCAAGGAACCCTCACTCAAGGATGCGTTGACAACCTCAAGGAAGGGGGTCAAGCTATTCTCCAAAGCACCCAAAGGCCAGGCAACGAATAATACAATAATACAGTACAATACAATACAATAGCAGAGTTGGAAGGGACCTTGTAGGTCTTCTAGTCCAACCCCCTGCGTGGGCAGGAACCTTATACCATTTCAGACAAATGGCTATCTAACATCTTCTTAAAGACTTCCAGGGTTGGGGCATTCACAACTGTTCCAGAGGTTAATTGTTCTAACTGTCAGGAAATTTCTCCTTAGTTCTAAGTTGCTTCTCTCCTTGATTAGTTTCCACCCATTGCTTCTTGTCATGCCCCCAGGTGCCTTGGAGAATAGTTTGACTCCGGATGGAATAACCGATGGAAACTGAAGAAGGAGAGATTCAACCTGGAAAGAAGGAGAAACATTTCCTGAAAGTGAGAACCATCAACCAAAGGAACAGAAGTTGCCTTCGGAAGTTGTGGGGGCTTCATCCCTGGAGGCTTTCAAGAAGAGACATCTGTCAGAAGTGGCATTGGGTCTCCATCTTGAGCAGGGGGTTGGACTAGATGACCTATAAGTTCCCTTCCAACTCTGTTAATCTGAATCTCAAGAGGGTGAAAATGTTTCGTTATATAAACCAGGGGTCGTCAACCTTTTTATACCCACCGCCCACTTTTGTGTCTCTGTTAGTAGTGAAATTTTCTAACCGCCCACCGGTTCCATAGGAATGGTGATTCCGTCAGTGTCTAAAAACACACCTATTTCATCAAGCCGGCCTAACATAGCCTCCGCTGTGACTAGTATTAGATAGTTTTAAAATGGGGGATTTTAATTGGTTTTAGCGCAGGTTTTTGTTATTTAATAGGTCTTACATTTGTGTATTTTGTATTACTTTTGTATGTTATTTTAAATTCCTGTGCACCGCCCTGGGTCCTTTTGGAGAAGGGCAGGATACAAATTGAATAAAATCTAAAATCTAAATCTAATTTATAAAGTAGGGAAGTCAATTAAATTAAAAAAAAAGGAAAGTGCTTCAGTATCGGACAAAACCCCTACTGGCCACCCTGAAAGCTGGAACGCCCACTAGGGGGCGGTAGGGACCAGGATGACTACCACTGATATAAACGATGCCCCTTCTTGGTAGGTTTACTGGGTAAGCTTGCAGGGGACTTACTCAACGATCGAAATTGCACCAGGACTGGCAGCCTGCATCGAGTGCAGTCTTGTCCTCAAGCCAAGATAAATGCAATCCTATTTCCCATCATATCATGTTGTAGCATGGACCAAAGGTGGCACTGTTAGCCTGCTCTCTTCCTTATTTCTCCCCGCCACCCCCTCCCATCCCTGCAGCCATTTCTCAGGCAATAATCATTCCCCCCCCCCCAAAAGAAGAAACCGAAAAGGAAAGAGGAGGAGGAGGAGGAGGAAGAAAAAGGAGGAGGAAGGTGAAAATTTCCAGACATTCTTCCAACACGCAACCCGATACAAGGCTAAGACTTTTGGGTTGGGTGGGGTTTCCCCCCCCCCCCCCCTCCGCTTCCCTGCCTTAATATTTCGGTTGTGCCCACAGGTTGGATTATCAGGGAGATCTAGAATAAGAAGAGTTGGAGGCGAAGGGGTCGAACCAATACAGAAACAGGGGTCCGTGCTAACTGGTGTCCCCTCGTACATCTGTGCTAGTTGTGCCCGACTCTAGGGGGCGGGGCTCATCTCCGTTCCAAAGCCGAAGAGCCAGCACTGTCCGGAGACGTCTCTGAGGTCACGTGGCCGGCATGACTCAACGCCCGAAGGCGCACGGAACGCTGTTCCCTTCCCACCAAAGGTGGTGCCTATTTTTCTACTTGCATTTTTTTAATGTGCATTCGAACGGCTAGGTTGGCAGAAGCCGGGACAAGTCACGGGAGCTCCCTCCGTTACGCGGCGCTAGGGGTTCGAACCGCCAAACGGCCGACCTTTCTGATCGACAAGCTCAGCGTCTTAGCCCGAGCCACTGCGCCCCTACAGTGCAGTACGTTTACCCTAAATTGAGTTTGATTTTCGGAGGTTCCTATAAGACACCCACAAAGCAACTGAATTTTCATTGGTTCCCCTGACATACCAAACCAACAGAAAACTTCAATGAACGGTTAAGAGGTCGGCCAAACGCAATTACTATGTTTACAACGATCTGGCGAAATCGACTGAGTAAACAAGAGGTACAGTAAAGAAAAGAATGCAGGGCCTCAGAGCCTGTTGGTTCTGGTTAATGCCATAACTAGCAGCGGCTCAGGGGCTGAGACGCGGAGCTTGTCGATCAGAAAGGTCGGTTCGAATCCCCAGCGCCGCGTAACGGAGGGAGCTCCCGTGACTCGTCCCAGCTTCTGCCAACCTGGCAGTTCGAAAGCAGGTAAAAAAGGCAAATAGAAAAATAGGAGCCACCTTTGGTGGGAACAGCGTTCCGTGCGCCTTCGGGAGTTGAGTCACGCCGGCCACATGACCACGGAGACGTCTTCGGGCAGAGCTGGCTCTTCGGCTTTGAAACGGGGATGAGCAGCGCCCCCTAGAGTTGGGAACGACCAGCACAGATGTGCAAGTTTCGCAGCAATGAACCAGGCCTGCCTCTAAGCTCCAGGTTAACTGCATCCCCTGGCTTTAATACAGGGGTCTCCAACCTTTAATAATAATAATAATAATTTTAATATTTCTAAACCGCACCCTCTCCCCACAGGGACTCGGGGCGGTGCACAGGCACAGTAAAACAATAAATACATATAAACATTTCATTAAAAATAAATTAAATCTAAACCTGCGCTAAAATTCCCATTAAAACTAAGCAATATTATAAAGCCCCAATAAAACCCCAAAGACAGAGAGACTATCCTAGGCCGGCCAGACAGAAGAAATGAGTTTTTAATTTGAGACGGAAGGAGCGGAGGTCCGTGGTCGTCCTAATGTCGGGGGGGAAGGTCGTTCCAGAGGGCCGGGCCCGCCACAGAGAGAGCCCTTCCCCCCTGGGCGTCGCCCGCTGACAAAGTCTAGTGGACGGCACCCGGAGAAGTCCCTCTCTGTGGGAGCGAATCGGTCGTGAGGATGTATGAGGCAGGATCCGATCCCGCAGATAGCTAGGTCCCGAGCCATGGAGCGCTTTAAAGATGATAATCAACACCTTGAAGCGCACCCGGAAGACGACAGGTAGCCAGTGCAGCTCGCGCAAGAGCGGTGTTACATGGGTACTTTTAAGTCTGAAGGACTTCAGCTCCCAGACTGTCCGGGAGCTGAAATCCTTCAGACTTAAAGTTGCAAAGGTTGGAGACCTCTGCTCTACACCATCCACGAGTATCTTTGGTGGAGGGATGAAGTAAGCTTTGCTGGCTGGAGAATTCTGGGAGCTGAAGTCCTTCAGACTTAAAGTTGCAAAGGATGGAGACCCTTGCTTTAAGACCTTATTTTCCAAGTCCTCGCTGTGCAAGTGAACCGTAAAGAAACCGAACGGGGAGGTTGGGGCAACATATACTTAAGCGGCGGCGATCCCCACACAAAAAAATCCCCACCTAGAGTGAACCCTCGGCCCGGTTTATTGCCCTGCGTAAACTCAATCCTTAGATCAGGGGTCTCCAACCTTTGCAACTTTAAGTCTGAAGGACTTCAGCTCCCAGAATTCTCCAGCCAGCATTGTTATTTTTCTTCTTCATTGGTATTGCGCTAGACTGGGCTTTTATAATTCTGGGAGCTGAAGTCCTTCAGACTTAAAGTTGCAAAGGTTGGAGACCCCTTAGATTCCCCCCTCCTTCCCTTTAAAAAAAAAAAAAATTCCCCCACCCGCGCGTGCAACCTAGCCTCTCCTTTTGCAAAGCTTAAACGCTGCCTTCTTGCACTGCAGGTTGGACAATCATAAATAATAAAGAATAAGGCGCAGGGGCGGAGTTTTCCCAGGCCTGGGCTGCTGTTGTTTTTTCTTTTTTTTCTTTCTTTTTTTCTTTTCCCTCTTCCTTCCTTTCCCCTCCCCTGTCTAGCTTTGCAAACCGCCAGGAGCTTTTCCGCGGCTGGAGCCGTGCCGCCGCCACCCACCCATTCGCGCTTCCTCCTTAACCAACTCCCGGGGCTGCCGTGTGCGTGTGTGTGTGTGTGTGTGGCTGCCCTGCGTGCGCGGCGCAGGAAGCCAGAAGCGCTTTTGGCACGTGCACCGCGGCGGGGCCGGGAGGGAAGGGAAAAAGGGAAGAGCTTGCGCCCGCGCCCGCTCCCTCGCGCGAGCCCGCCCGCGCGCCCTGGCCCGTCTGGCAAGGGTGGAGGCGCGGCAGGATTTGGCGGCTGTTTTAGCCGCTGGGAGTGGGAGGGAGGGAGGGAAGGTGGTGATGAAGAGAGAGAGAGAGTGAGAGAGAGAGAGAGAGTTCTTTGATTGACAGCTGCGAAGGCTGCCATCCAATGGGAAGCAGGTTGGCTTGCAGCCGTGCCCCGATTGGCTGTCAGCCTGGCAGGGCTTCGCGTGCCGGCCAGCAGCTGCTGTGCTGCTGCTGTTCCATCCATTTTGTTTCGTTTTATTTTATTATTTTATTATTTTATTTTATTTATTTTTTATTTTATTCCACATTCTATTCTATTCTGCAATCTATTCTATCCTATTCTATTCTATTTTCTATATTCTATTCTGTTCTGCAATCTATTCTATTTTCTATTTTCTATTCTATTCTATTCTGCAATCTATTCTATTTTCTATATTCTATTCTATTCTGCAATCTATTCTATTTTCTATATTCTATTCTATTCTATTCTGCAATCTATTCTATTTTCTATATTCTATTCTATTCTGGAATCTATTCTATTCTGTCCTATTCTATTTTCTATATTCTATTCTATTCTATTCTATTCTGCAATCTATTCTATTCTATTTTCTACATTCTATTCTATTCTATTCTGCAATCTATTCTATTCTATTTTCTACATTCTATTCTATTCTACTCTACTCTATTCTTTTTCTTTTTTAATTCTTCTATTGACTCTCCCTTCCCCTGCGTTTTTGCAACACCTTGGAGGGAAGCGCAGGCCAAGTCGTCCCCTTCTTGGGGCATCTCTCCTCCTCCCCCTCCCCCCCCCATTCGCATAGTAGTCCCAAAGGAGGTTTTGCTTTGCTCTGTTAAGCTCCCCCCTTCCATCCCCTCCACGTCCCAAGCGACCCCCCTCCCCGTAGAAGCGGAGCTCTATGGGGCCCCTCCGTGGGCTTCACTTCTGGCTAAGCCGGCACGGCGTGGCAAACAGATGTGCGGTGCCAGGAAAGTAGGGAGGGAGGGGGTCTGCTTCGGTAAGCCAATTCCAGGGTGGGGGGGGGAGGCTTGGAACCAAGTTAAAGGGGCATTTATAGCAGAGCAGGAAGGATCAAGGGACGCCGTGATTTTTGGCCAAGTATCCCCGGGGATACATCTAATCAGGGGTCTCCAACCTTTGCAACTTTAAGTCTGAAGGATTTCAGTTCCCAGAATTCTCCAGCCAGCTTTGTTATTTTTCTTCTTCGTTGGTATTGCGCTAGACTGGGCTTTTATAATTCTGGGAGCTGAAGTCCTTCAGACTTAAAGTTGCAAAGATTGGAGACCCCTGATCTAAATAATGGGGAGGAGAAGTGGGGGGAAAGAAAGGTAAAGGGGGTCCCCCACTTGCCCTGTGCCTAGCGGAATGTGTTAACCTGGGAGCCAACGCGCCGGTTTTACCCCCACGGCACTAACGCGGAGCGGCCTTCGGTGGTGCTTAGCTCGCCGAAGCTTCAACCAACCTTTTCCCTGCACCCTCCTCCCACCTCCCCAAATACATTTAATGATTGACAGCCGGACACCTGCCCAAGGGACGCCAGGCAGGAGTTCATTCGCGTGGGCAAAAGAGGCCAAGAAAGACAATCAAACCTAATAATAATAATAATGATAATAATAATAATAATAATAATAAGAATAAGAATAAGAATAAGAATAAGAATAAGAATAAGAATAAGAATAAGAATAAGAATAAGAATAAGAATAAGAATAAGAATAAGAATAAGAATAAGAATAAGAATAAGAATAGGAGCAGAATCTAATCCAGGAAAGGCGCCGCTGGGCACGTTCTAAAACCGGGGTCTTCTCCACGTTCGCCCCCCGCCCTCTTTCTCACCAAACCCTCCACTCTCCGCATCCCCCCCAGACCCCCAACCTTCCTCTTTTTTTTTTTTTAAAAGGCGTAATTGGGATTAATGCTTGGTGTGGAATTCTCCTTAAAGGGGGAGGGCATACAGAGGGCTCGACGCCCGCGATGCAGGCCCTTGGGTTGGGGCGGCGGGTCTGGGGAGGAGGACTGGGGGTCGGGAGACTCGCCTTGGGGGTTGGACTAGATGCCCTCCAAGGTCCCTTCCAACTCTGGGGCTGGGGGGTTGGACTAGATGCTTCCCAAGCTCCCTTCCAACTGGGGAGGGTTGGACTAGATGACCTCCAAGTTCCCTTCCAACTGGGGGGGGGTTGGACTAGATGACCTCAAGGTCTCTTCCAAGTGGGGGGGAGGGTTGGACTAGATGCCCTCCAAGTTCCCTTCCAAGTGGGGGAGGGGGTTGGACTAGATGACCTTAAGGTCCCTTCCAAGTGTGGGGGGGGTTGGACTAGATGCCCTCCAAGTTCCCTTCCAACTCTGGGGCTGGGGGGTTGGACTAGATGCTTTCCAAGCTCCCTTCCAACTGGGGAGGGTTGGACTAGATGACCTCCAAGTTCTCTTCCAACTGGGGAGGGTTGGACTAGATGACCTCCAAGTTCCCTTCCAACTGGGGGGGGTTGGACTAGATGACCTCCAAGTTCCCTTCCAAGTGGGGGAGGGGGTTGGACTAGATGACCTCAAGGTCCCTTCCAAGTGTGGGGGGGGGTTGGACTAGATGCTCCCCAAGGTCCCTTCCAAGTGGGGGGGGGGTTGGACTAGATGCCCTCCAAGGTCCCTTCCAACTCTGGGACTGGGGGTTGGACTAGATGCTCCCCAAGATCCCTTCCAACTGGGGAGGGTTGGACTAGATGACCTCCAAGTTCCCTTCCAAGTGGGGGAGGGGTTAGACTAGATGACCTCAAGGTCCCTTCCAAGTGGGGGGGGCGCTTGGACTAGATGCCCTCCAAGTTCCCTTCCAACTCTGGGGGGTGGGGGTTGGACTAGATGACCTCCAAGGTCCCTTCCAGCTCTGCCAATCCGAATGCCCGGGTTCAAATGCGACCTTAGCGTAGATACCTCTACCTAAAGCAGAGCTGCAGAGGTATCTAAGTTAAAGGAGGAGGAGGAGGAGGAGGGGGAAAAATAGCAAAGCAATAAATTGGAGCGAAGGGAGGGGGGGGAGAGGAGGGAGGAAAGGAGGGAGAGAGAGAGGGGGGAGGGGGGGCGCGAGGGGGGACAACTCTTGGCGCGTGACTGACAGCTCGCGGGGGCGTCGTCCAATCGGCGAGCCCGTCGGGGAGAGTCCCGCTTCCCATTGGCGGACGGGAGTGTGGGAAAGAATGTGGAGAAGGTTTCACACGCACTGGGAGCTGCCGTCGGCTATATAAAGCCAGGGGGGAGCGGCGCGCTGCAGCCGAGTCAACGGGAGCTGCGGGAGGAGCGAGGACGGGAGACGTTGTGCCACTTTTGCCGGGGCGCCATCGCTTTCTCTCTCTCTCTCTTTTCTTTTGGCAAGCGCCAGCCGGCCTCTTAAATCTTGGGGGAAAGAAAGCCAACATTCCCGTCGGGATCTATTTACAAGTGGAGCCTATCGCCTCTTGGGCCGCCTTTTTTTTTGCCCTGCAAAAGTTCTTTTCTTGGGTAATAAAACCAAGCCGGTTGCCAACATGCCAGCCGACACGATGGAAAAACCCACCGCCTCGCCGATTGCCGGAGCGCCGGCCAGCTCCAGCCAAACCCCAGACAAACCCAAGAGCGCCAGCGAACACAGAAAGGTAAATGCTGGGTTCCCCACCTTTATTCCACACCCCCCCCCCCGCGAGAGTTAAAATCTGCTTTGGCGAAGGATGGAAGGGACCCCCATTTAAAAACCGCGGGCGTGGATAGATAGTTCGTTTAACTCCCTCCTCCTCCTCCTCCTCTCCTCCTCCTTGTGGTGGGGTAAGGGGTAATTGAGCCTCCTACCCCATCACAAACGCCCCCCTCCATCCCCCCACGGCCGCTTGCAAGCCATTGAGCCCTTTTTTTTTTTTACTCCTGCTGAGATTTTGAACTGCGTTGAGAGACAGAGCAAAGGGAGGGGGTAGTAGGGAAGGAGTAGGTGAACAGAGGGCATATTAGACAACGGGTAGATAAGTGGGGGGGGGGGAGAGGGAAGAAGGGTGCAAGCGAGGACAAGTGTCTGGGTGAAAGGTTTGCAGGAGTTTGGGACCTGGGAATCCACTGCGGCTTTAGGGATCTCAACCCCAAGTAGCCATGCTTAGTGGCGGGGCGGGCAATCCACAGGTTTTGCTACCTGCCCTGAATCTACTGGGAACAGGGAACCCGCTGCAGCTTTTAGGGATCTCCCCTCCCCAAATTGCAGGGGTGGGGGGTGGAGGATCCACAGGTTTCACTAAGCGCCCTGAATCTCCAGGGGAATCCACCCGTCTGCAGGATCTTGGTTGCAAGGTTGGGGAGATGATGCCAGCTTGGGTTTTCTAACCTCTCTCTCTCTCTCTCTCTCCTTTCCACCAGTCTTCTAAGCCCATCATGGAGAAGCGAAGGCGGGCCAGGATTAACGAGAGCTTGGGTCAGCTCAAGACACTGATCTTGGATGCGCTGAAGAAAGATGTAAGTTGGTGGAGGGAGGGAAGGAAGGGAGGGAGGGGGATACAGATTGCGTCAGCAACTCTTTAAGTGGGGAGGGAGAGAGGGAGGGAGGAGCCTGGGATCCCTACAGTTTTCAGGGATACCTGAGTTCAGTTGCGGTTCAAGGCATCTCACCTTTCCCTCCCTTTCTCCTTTCTTGCAGAGCTCCAGGCACTCCAAGCTGGAAAAAGCAGATATCTTGGAAATGACAGTGAAACACCTGAGAAATCTCCAAAGAGTCCAGATGACAGGTGAGCAGCAAATCTCTTTCTTGCAAGCTTCAGAGCAACTCAGTGGTGACTCCTGCTGAAAGGGAACGGTTTTATTTCTCCAGAAAGTAAAAAGAAAGCGATATAATAATATGGAGAATCTTCACTGTCTTTAAGGGGCCAATGGTGTCCTTCCCCGTCCCCAGAGTTTTTACTTACTCCCAGCCTATACTGGCAATAATCATCTTAGTTCTCTCCTGCAAGGCAGGATAGAAAGTGGCTTAGCAGGACTGGAAGCCCATCTCCCTGATCCAAGGCCCTGGGGAGGGGAGGGGAGGGGAGGGAAGGGAGGAGGGTTTGGTCCTACCCCCACCCAGGAAAATCCCACAGCTGACCAGGCCCTCAAGCCAAAAATCTCCTCTCCCCCTCAAATCTAAGGCCACGTTTTAGTAGGAGAGACGCTAGCCAAAGAAACGAAGGAAATGCATTTGTCCCTGAAAGCAAAACAACAAAAAATTAAATAAAATTGGGTGGTTCAGGTCATTAATCCATCCTCCTTTTTTTTCTTCCCCCTCCTCCTCCTTTTCCCTTGGCAGCTGCCCTGAGTGCGGATCCCACCGTCTTGGGCAAATACCGAGCCGGGTTTAATGAGTGCATGAACGAAGTCACTCGCTTCCTCTCCACCTGCGAAGGGGTGAACACGGAAGTCCGCAGCAGGCTCCTGGGCCACCTCTCCAATTGCCTGGGCCAGATCGCGGCCATGAATTACCCGCCCCCGCCGCCCCCTCCCCCCCAGGCCGCCGGCGGACAGCCTGCCCACTTGGCACAACCTCTGCATATCCAGATGCCAGGCTCAGTGGCTGCAGCAGCGGGGGCCATGCCCAGCTCGTGCAAACTCAACCCCGGCGAAGCTCTGTCCCCCAAAGTCTACGGGGGCTTCCAGCTGGTACCGGCGACCGACGGCCAGTTCGCCTTCCTCATCCCTAGCCCTTCCTTCCCGCCCAACGCCGGCGGACCGGTGGTCCCTCTCTACGCCAACACGAACATGCCCGTGTCCTGCAACGGTTCGACGGTAACGCCATCGGTATCGCCGGTGCAAGGGCTGACCTCTTTTGGGGGCAGCTTACCCCCCATTTCCCAAGGGGAACGTCACGAGACTGTCTGGAGGCCTTGGTGACTTCCCGCAAGGTGGGAAATAACAAAAACTGACTCTCTTCAACATTGGCTCCGTTGTATGGAGCCCGGATCTCTATAGTTTTATTTTGTCGGCTGAATCTGCCTCCCCACCCACCCACCCCTTACAAACTCCCCCCCACCCCCACCCCCACCCCTCTCGTATTTATTCATTTCCAAAGGTTGGGTTATTTCCAATTTGTATTTTTCATCCTTACAACCACCACATCATGTGAAGTATTTCTTTTTTTAAAAAAAAGAAGGCAAAAAAAAAGTTAGTTTTGTATCAAATATTTGCCATGTACTATTCCTACTACTATGCCAAAGCTTGCTTATTATGTCTGTCTTGAGACGTTTTTTTCCCAAGAATGCTGGAAGATGTTTTGTACAAAATAAAACTTTCTTGAATTAAACGGTGCTGTTGTTTTCCCCTGGCCAGAACTTTCAAACTTTCAAAAAAAAAAGAAGCGGGCAAGAGTTTTAAAACTTTTTAATGACTTGGACAAAATGGGGTTTGATGATCAATGCCTCGCAGTCTCCTAAGGCAGGGGTCTCCAACCTTTGCAACTTTTAAGCCTGAAGGACTTCAGCTCCCAGACTTCTCCAGCCAGCTTTGTTATTTTTCTTCTTCATTGGTATTGCGCTAGACTGGGCTTTTATAATTCTGGGAGCTGAAGTCCTTCAGACTTAAAGTTGCAAAGGTTGGAGACCCCTGTCCTAAGGGGCATCATGGATACCCAAGGATGGGGGGAAGGTGGAGGAAGGTTACAAGGATTGTAGGCTCCCTCCCTCAGCAAATCAAGAATGCAGAAAATGCTTTGGATTCAACTAGAATGTTCCAGTTACATTATTAAAGGTCAATTTTTTTTTTGGTCATGGACAAATTCAAAATTAGGGTGTGTGATGATCTCCGAGGCGTCTCCATCTGGGTGGGGAACAGTCTTAAAAGCATCTATTTGCAAAACCTAAAAGCCCCCCCCCACTTCTTGTTTTTTGCTTAAACACTATTCTGGTTTAATTTTGTAATCTTAAGTAGGCTTATATGGGAGAAATTTGCCACCCAGTGCAATAAATGCCGATGGACATGATGGACAAGCCGTATTTTTCCTTAATTTGGCAAGAGCTGCTTCAAGCAGCTGATAGCCCTTTCATGCTACAGATTCCTCCTTCAAATCAAAATTAGTTTCCAAGGAAATAAAACTTGCTTCCGTGTTATATATCAAACAGAGATGGAAATTCAGCCTTGTGATATTGGCCAAGTTGACAGCCCAGCCCAAAACCTACGCACTTTAAAGTTAGTTAGCCAAGATTTAAAGAGTCAACTGTCTGTTCTCCTTCCTTAAAATGTTAGTCGCAAAAAACCTTGGCTCCCCCTCAGCAACTCCAAACAGTAAATGAAAAAAATACGTATATTTATTACTAGAGAATCATATTGGCTGCCTCTAGCCAAAATTCAGTTTTGGTCTTTTTAGTGGGCAGGTCCCTCTGGGCTGCAAAATTGCAGACAGTCATTAGATGGCAGTAAAGGTCTCCGTTACTGCTAGCACCCCCTACTGGCCGTCCCTATTTATGCAATCCAGATCTAACTAGAATGGGAACTAGGAAAAAACAGGGTTGTCTATTGATTCTACTCTACTCTACTTTACATCCCTGTTTTCTATTCTACTCTACTCTACATCCCTGTATTCTACTCTACTCTACTCTACATCCCTGTATTCTATTCTACTCTACTCTACTCTACATCCCTGTATTCTACTCTACTCTACATCCCTGTTTTCTACTCTACTCTACTCTACTCTACTCTACTCTACTCTACTCTACTCTACATCCCTGTATTCTATTCTACTCTACTCTACTCTACATCCCTGTATTCTACTCTACTCTACATCCCTGTATTCTATTCTACTCTACTCTACTCTACATCCGTTTTCTATTCTACTCTACTCTACTCTACTCTACATCCCTGTTTTCTATTCTACTCTACTCTACTCTACATCCCTGTTTTCTACTCTACTCTACATCCGTTTTCTATTCTACTCTACTCTACTCTACTCTACTCTACATCCCTGTTTTCTATTCTACTCTACATCCCTGTTTTCTACTCTACTCTACTCTACTCTACATCCATTTTCTATTCTACTCTACTCTACTCTACATCCCTGTTTTCTGTTCTACTCTAGTCTACTTTACTCTACATCCCTGTTTTCTACTCTACTCTACTCTACATCCCTGTTTTCTACTCTACTCTACATCCCTGTTTTCTACTCTACTCTACTCTACTCTACATCCCTGTTTTCTATTCTACTCTACTCTACTCTACATCGGTTTTCTACTCTACTCTACATCCATTTTCTATTCTACTCTACTCTACATCCCTGTTTTCTATTCTACTCTACTCTACTTTACTCTACATCCCTGTTTTCTACTCTACTCTACTCTACATCCCTGTTTTCTACTCTACTCTACTCTACATCCCTGTTTTCTACTCTACATCCCTGTTTTCTACTCTACTCTACATCCCTGTTTTCTACTCTACTCTACATCCCTGTTTTCTACTCTACTCTACTCTACTCTACTCTACTCTACTCTACTCTTATCTTCTCCATAAAACCTGAAACAGGGATGAAGGAAACCAGTATATCCCCTTGGCTGAGTGTGTGTGTGTGTGTGTGTGTGTGTGTGAAGAACTGTCTAAGTAGGAAAAAGAGGGACAGGGACTCTTGCCCCATGCCCCGTAGCCTCCTCATACAAGTAGGTGATATTTGCTTTCTCCTCAGTTCTGAACTTGGTATCAAAGGAGCAATTTCTGGAGCTCAGAAAGGAATCCTTTCAGATCGGAGAGAGCTGGGATAGAAGGGAATCTTCTGCCCCCCATGCCTCCTGCACAAAAGCTCTCCTTACCACAATTCAGCTAATCCTGTGTCACAGATGAGGTTGCCCAGTATTATCATGATGATGAATTCCTGCCAGAAAAGAAGTTAGGCCATTCTCCTAACTCTTTTCTCTCTCTCCCCCCACTCGCCATCCCTTCCCTCTCTGGGCCGAAAGGCAGCAATATCACCAAGTGAGGACCCAAAGACAGGCCTGTCATAACACAGGGGCCTGATGGGCACTTGCCACTGGGCCCCACGAGCATAGGGGCCCCTTACTCATCGGTGTATGGTTAGCCCTTCAATGCACCTTGTATCATATCAATACACATTGATTGCATTTTACTGCATTTTAAAAAAAACCAATACTAACATGCCGATAAAATATAAATATAAAATATAAATGTTGAATTTTATCTACCAGGGATAGAATCCAGATCGTGTGAAGTGTTAATACCACTTTATCAGGCCTTGGTAAGGCCACACTTGGAATCCTGCATCCAGTTTTGGTCGCCACGATGTAGAAAAGACGTGGAGACTCTGTAAAGAGTGCAGAGAAGAGCAACCAAGAGGATTAGGGAACTGGAGACTAAAACATATGAAGAACGGTTGCAGGAGCTGGGTATGTCTAGTTTGATGAAGAGAAGGACCAGGGGAGACATGATAGCAGTGTTCCGATATCTCAGAGGGTGCCACAAAGAAGAGGGAGTCAAACTATTCTCCAAAGCACCTGAGGGCAGAACAAGAAGCAATGGGTGGAACCTAATCCAGGAGAGAAGCAACTTAGAACTGAGGAGAAATTTCCTGACAGTGAGAACAATGAATCAGTGGAACAGAAGTTGCCTCCAGAAGTTGTGAATGCCCCAACACTGGAAGTCTTCAAGAAGAGACTGGATAACCCTTTGTCTGAAATGGTGTAGGGTTTCCTGCCTGAGCAGGGGGTTGGACTAGAAGACCTCCAAGGTCCTTTCCAACTCTGTTATTCTATTCTACCCTTTACATTTTCATTCCTGTGAGTAGTTGAGGAGTTGCCATAGGGGCTCCAGCACACCGCTTTGCCCCGGGGGGAGGCATAATGTTTGTTAAGACTGGCATAACATTTCAACTTAGCCTGCCTACTCACCACCTAAATTGCACAGATGTTTGGAGCCATGGACTGATTAAGAACCAGATGCAACTCCCCACCACCTCCACCCCCCCATAGAAGCAGGCTTGGCCTTTCTCTCTAGCTTTGCTTCCCACCCACTCCCACCCCCCACCCCCAACAGGAAAAGTTACTCTCCCACCTTATGGGGATGGGTAGCTGTGGGTCTTGGCCCCTTTTGTGAAGAAGGGTAATTAAACGATATAAAAGGTCTCATTGAATATGCAGCGGGATCTTTTTTGCAAGGCTGAGGGTCTATTGAGAGTCCCGAGCCCTTCTTCCTCCTCTTTGCCTCCCCTCCAACCCCCAAGTAGCCCCCTTCTCATTGACACTAGGGAAGGGGGAGGAGGGCGGGGGGCGAGATGGACTCTCCAACTCAATAGTGTTGTAAATTCACTCACAAAGCCTTCCTCATAAATGAGAATGCTTCGGCCTATGTTCTTCCTCCTTTACCCCCACCCACCCCACCCCTCCCTGGCCCTCCCTGTCAAACCTTCCCCCCTTCCCCTGCCCCAAAACCTCATCCAGGGCACAGTGAAGGAGCCAAAGAATGGAGCAGAAAACCATTTTACCACCCATTATGACACGCACAGCATGGGAAGAGCAGTCAAAGGGTGGGAGCGTCGTAGCCCAAGCTTGCGCCCCTCCCCCCCTCGGAGAAAAGGGGTATTCCCCCAAAATGACAGGGATGGGAAAAAAGCTGTAAAGAAAAAACCCAACCCAACAACCCTGAGAGAGAGAGAGAGATGCTTAAAAGCTTGGTGACAACTGCCCACAAAACCCTTCCAAAGCATTATTTCGGGGAAAACCTTACAATAACCATCTAAAGTAGGTCAGGTAATTATTAAACCCCACACACAGGCAGTTAAGAAAGTTGAGAGGGAGAGAGAATGACAGAGAGAGAGAGAGAGAGAGACAGAGAAAGGGGGGGAGAGGGAGAGAGACAGAGAGCAAGGCAGAGAGAGAGGAGGGGAGGGAGAGGGAGAGAGAGACAGAGAGAGAGGCAGAGACAGAGAGTAAGGAGGAGCGAGAGACAGAGACAGACAGACAGAGACAAAGAGAGAGACAGAGACACAGAGAGCAAGACAGAGAGACAGAGAGCAAGACAGAGACAGACAGACAGACAGAGACAGAGAGAGAGACAGAGAGAGAGACAGAGAGCAAGGGAGAGAGAGAGAGGGAGGGAGGGAGAGCAAGGGGGTGAGAGACAGAGAGAGACAGGGAGAGAGACAGAGAGCAAGGGAGAGAGTGAGGGAGAGACAGAGAGAGAGCAAGGGAGAGAGGGAGGGAGGGAGAGAGAGTAAGGGAGAGAGAGAGAGGGAGAGGGAGAGAGACAGGGAGAGAGAGCAAGGGAGAGAGAAAGGGAGGGAGGGAGAGACAGGGAGGGAGAGCAAGGGAGAGAGAGAGAGGGAGGGAGAGAGAGTAAGGGGGAGAGAGGGAGGGAGGGAGAGAGAGTAAGGGGGAGAGGGAGGGGGAGGGAGGGAGGGACAGAGAGAGAGACAGGGAGAGAGACAGAGAGCAAGGGAGAGAGAGCAAGGGGCAGGGAGGGGGGAGGGAGGGACAGAGACAGAGAGCAAGGGAGAGAGGGAGGGAGAGACAGAGAGAGAGCAAGGGGGAGAGAGAGAGGGAGGGAGAGAGAGACAGGGAGAGAGAGCAAGGGAGAGAGAGGGAGGGAGAGAGAGTAAGGGGGGAGAGGGAGGGGGGAGGGAGGGACAGAGACAGAGAGCAAGGGAGAGAGGGAGGGAGAGACAGAGAGACAGGGAGAGAGGCAGAGACAGAGAGCAAGGGGGAGAGAGAGAGAGGGAGGGAGAGAGAGCGAGCAAGGGAGAGAGAGGGAGGGAGGGAGGGAGGGAGGGAGGGAGGGAGAAAGCCCCAAGAGATCTGAAGATCTGACCAGTCCATGAGGAAATAAGCATATTGACTTAAGGTGCAAAATTATTGGGGTGTGTGTGTGTTTCCGGGTTCTTTATAGAAGGAAAAGTTACAGAAAAGTTAACCAAGAAGGTATAGCAGAAATCCCATCAGGCTGACCAGGAGGTGCGAATGCAATGGGTGGTTTGATCCTATCTGGAGCGGGGAAAGGTTATTCTTTGGCATTGCAGCCACCCCTCTTCCGTCAGCAGGCGACACGCCAGGTCCAAAGTTTGTGATGGTCGCACCCTCCGGTGCACTAAATATGGGGTTTATCCTCAGAGCACACCGTTAATCACTCCCGGTGCTTACGGCACATTTAATCCGCAAGAACAGCTGTTTATTTATTTAACTGTATTTTTATCCTGCTTTCCTCTTCTCCCAATATACTTCCAAGCCTCACCAGCAGCGTTCTGGGGACCCCTTCACCGCTTCATTACATGTGGAGGTGGTTATGGGGGTGTTGGAAAATCTGCCTCTTATAATATTAGACCGGCAGCAAACATTGCTATAAAGCTACTGGAACCCGGCTGCAAAAATATGAATGGTCACTAGGAGGCAGCAAAGAGAGGTAAAATGTACTTAAGGTAAAGTTTCCCTCGCAGATGTGTGCTGGTCGTTCCTGACTCTAGGGGGCGGTGCTCATCTCCATTCCAAAGCCGAAGAGCCAGCGCTGTCCGAAGACGTCTCCGGGGTCACGTGGCCGGCATGACTCAACGCCCGAAGGCGCACGGAATGCTGTTCCCTTCCCACCAAAGGCGGTGCCTATTTTTCTACTTGCATTTTTTAAATGTGCATTCGAACAGCAGAAACTCTCTCTCTATCCCTCTACCTACCTACCTACCTGCTGTATTTCTCCCTCTCTCTCTATCCCTCTACCTACCTACCTACTGTATTTCTCCCTCTCTCTCTATCCCTCTACCTACTTACCTACCTACCTACCATATTTCTCTCTCTCTCTCTATCCCTCTACCTACTTACCTACCTACCTATTGTATTTCTCCCTCTATGCCCCTACCTACCTACCTACCTACCTACTGTATTTCTCCCTCTCTCTCTCTCTATCCCTCTACCTACCTACCTACCTACCTACTGTATTTCTCCCTCTCTCTATCCCTCTACCTACCTACCTACTGTATTTCTCCCTCTCTCTATCCCTCTACCTACTTACCTACCTACCTATTGTATTTCTCCCTCTCTATGCCCCTACCTACCTACCTACTGTATTTCTCCCTCTCTCTCTATCCCTCTACCTACCTACCTACTGTATTTCTCCCTCTCTATCCCTCTACCTACTTACCTACCTACCTACCGTATTTCTCCCTCTCTCTCTATCCCTCTACCTACTTACCTACCTACCTATTGTATTTCTTCCTCTATGCCCCTACCTACCTACCTACCTACCTACCTACCTACCTACCTACTTACTGTATTTCTCCCTCTCTCTCTCTCTATCCCTCTACCTACCTATCTGCCTACTGTATTTCTCCCTCCCTCTCTCTATCCCTATAGCTACCTACCTACTGTATTTCTCCTTGAATCTTATGGACAGAGTATTATGACATTTTGTATTATGTCATCCTGTGGCTCACTGCTCTCTCTGTATCCATCTACCTACATTTTTTACATTTCTGTTGCGTGTACCTGGCACAGGTGCGACATCTACACAATCTATATATATATATATCATTGGTGCCGTATTTGAAAGGAACGTTGTGTGAAAATTTGGAAGCGATCGGTGCAGGACATTCGGAGATTACCTGGTTTGAACAAACTCAATAGTTACATTTTTATAAAAGGAGCATAAGGGATATTTAAAGATGTAGAAATGTTGCAAAGATGACCGGCGCGTTCCTTCAAAAATTTAAACGTTTCTGGAGTGGATGCACAACAAGGTCAACGCTGGCAGGGGATGATGGGGTTTGCACTCCCACCCAGTATGTACCAGTGGCTATGCATCACCTGTTCAAAGGAAAGGCCTCAATGTTTCCGGAGCGGACTGATGCCAAGGTCAACTGGCAGGGGATGATGGGGCTTGGCCCTCCACCCATCCCCAGACCAGTCTGTCCCAGCGGTTTTACGCACCACCTGCCTAAGCGTGGATTGGGGGCGTGCTGGGGAGAAGGGGGAAAAAAAACACCCCAAACCCTCAAGCCAAGCAGGTTCGCACGAGCCCTCGGCCTTTGAAGCGAGAGGAAGGCCTCTGCCGAGCCAAGCCGCGCGGCGGGGCCGCCTGCCCTGGAGCTTGCAGGCGGATGCGCTGGGGTTTGGCGGCCGCCCCAGCTCTCCGCCCTGCCGCGTGCATTTTGGCTGAAGGTCGTGAGAACGGAGCGCCTTCTCTCGCTCCCTTCCTCCGCAGGGACTGCGCCCGGGCGCGCCGCCAAGCCCCAGCACATCATCCCCGCCTGGGTTGGACTGTGTGCGGCGGCGGCTGGCTTGGCTTGGCTTGGCTGGCTGGCTGGCCGTCCGCCTTGCCTCCCTCCTTCCCTCCCTGCCGCCCGGCGCGGGCTCTTGGCGAGGCGGCGAGCGTTCAGCCGCCCACGCGGGGCCGGGCGCTGGAGGGAGGGAGGGAGGGAAGGACGGAGCCCTGGCTTGGCTCAGCCCAGCCCAGCGGCTGGGTGGCCCCGGCCGGCTGGAGAAAGAGGAAGGAGGAGGAGGAGGAGGAGGAAGCATCCTCCAGGGTGGAGCGCTGCTTGGCACAAGACGCTCGGGATGAAGCCAGCGCCACGTCGCCTTGGCCAAGCTGGCAATTTTGGGGGGGCGGGGGGAGGGGGGGTGTCTTACCCTGCTTAAACTGGGGAGGGGGTCTTTCTTCCCACGCCCCCGGATTCTCCGGACAAGTCTTCCAGCCAGTGTGGGGGCGATGGGGAGGAAGCTGGCGATAAGAGTGGGGGCGTCGAGCCCTGCTTAAACTGGGGAGGGGGTCTTTCTTCCCACGCCCACGGATTCTCCGGACAAGTGTCTTATACCCAGTGTGGGGGCGATGGGGAGGAAGGTGGCGATAAGAGTGGGGGCGTTGAGCCCTGCTTAAACTGGGGAGGGGGTCTTTCTTCCCACGCCCCCGGATTCTCCGGACAAGTGTCTTATACCCAGTGTGGGGGCGATGGGGAGGAAGCTGGCGATAAGAGTGGGGGCGTTGAGCCTTGCTTAAACTGGGGAAGGGGTCTTCCCACGCCCACGGATTCTCCGGACAAGTCTTTCACCCGGTGTGGGGGCGATGCGGAGGAAGCTGGCGATAAGGGAGGGGGCGTCGAGCCCTGCTTAAACTGGGGAGGGGGTCTTTCTTCCCACGCCCCCGGATTCTCCGGACAAGTCTTACACCCAGTGTGGGGAGCGATGGGGAGGAAGCTGGCGATAAGGGAGGGGGCGTTGAGCCCTGCTTAAACTGGGGAGGGGGTCTTTCTTCCTACGCCCCCGGATTCTCCGGACAAGTCTTACACCCAGTGTGGGGAGCGATGGGGAGGAAGCTGGCGATAAGGGAGGGGGCGTTGAGCCCTGCTTAAACTGGGGAGGGGGTCTTTCTTCCCACGCCCCCGGATTCTCCGGACAAGTCTTACACCCAGTGTGGCGGGCGATGGGGAGGAAGCTGGCGATAAGAGTGGGGGCGTTGAGCCCTGCTTAAACTGGGGAGGGGGTCTTTCTTCCCACGCCCCCGGATTCTCCGGACAAGTCTCCCACCCAGTGTGGGGGCGATGCGGAGGAAGCTGGCGATAAGGGAGGGGGCGTTGAGCCCTGCTTAAACTTGGAGGGGGGGTCTTTCTTCCCACGTTCATGGATTCTCCGGACAAGTCTTCCACCCAGTGTGGGGGCGATGGGGAGGAAGCTGGCGATAAGAGAGGGGGCGTCGCGCCCTGCTTAAACTGGGGAGGGGGTCGTTCTTCCCACGCCCCCGGATACTCCGGACAAGTCTTTCACCCGGTGTGGGGGCGATGGGGAGGAAGCTGGCGATAAGAGTGGGGGCGTTGAGCCCTGCTTAAACTGGGGAGGGGGTCGTTCTTCCCACGCCCCCGGATACTCCGGACAAGTCTTCCACCCAGTGTGGGGGCGATGGGGAGGAAGCTGGCGATAAGGGAGGGGGCGTCGCGCCCTGCTTAAACTGGGGAGGGGGTCGTTCTTCCCACGCCCCCGGATACTCCGGACAAGTCTTTCACCCGGTGTGGGGGCGATGGGGAGGAAGCTGGCGATAAGAGTGGGGGCGTTGAGCCCTGCTTAAACTGGGGAGGGGGTCTTTCTTCCCACGCCCATGGATTCTCCGGACAAGTGTCTTATACCCAGTGTGGGGGCGATGCGGAGGAAGCTGGCGATAAGGGAGGGGGCGTTGAGCCCTGCTTAAACTGGGGAGGGGGTCGTTCTTCCCACGCCCCCGGATACTCCGGACAAGTCTTCCACCCAGTGTGGGGGCGATGGGGAGGAAGCTGGCGATAAGGGAGGGGGCGTCGCGCCCTGCTTAAACTGGGGAGGGGGTCGTTCTTCCCACGCCCCCGGATACTCTTTCACCCGGTGTGGGGGCGATGGGGAGGAAGCTGGCGATAAGAGTGGGGGCGTTGAGCCCTGCTTAAACTGGGGAGGGGGTCTTTCTTCCCACGCCCACGGATTCTCCGGACAAGTGTCTTATACCCAGTGTGGGGGCGATGCGGAGGAAGCTGGGGATAAGGGAGGGGGCGTTGAGCCCTGCTTAAACTGGGGAGGGGGTCTTTCTTCCCACGCCCCCGGATTATCCGGACAAGTCTTACACCCAGTGTGGCGGCGATGCGGAGGAAGCTGGCGATAAGGGAGGGGGCGTCGAGCCCTGCTTAATCTGGGGAGGGGGTCTTTCTTCCCACGCCCGCGGATTCTCCGGACAAGTCTTCCACCCAGTGTGGGGGCGATGGGGAGGAAGCTGGCGATAAGGGAGGGGGCGTTGAGCCCTGCTTAAACTGGGGAGGGGGTCTTTCTTCCTACGCCCCCGGATTCTCCGGACAAGTCTTACACCCAGTGTGGGGGCGATGGGGAGGAAGCTGGCGATAAGAGAGGGGGCGTTGAGCCCTGCTTAAACTGGGGAGGGGGTCTTTCTTCCCACGCCCCCGGATTCTCCGGACAAGTCTTCCACCCAGTGTGGGGGCGATGGGGAGGAAGCTGGCGATAAGGGAGGGGGCGTTGAGCCCTGCTTAAACTGGGGAGGGGGTCTTTCTTCCCACGCCCCCGGATTCTCCGGACAAGTCTTACACCCAGTGTGGGGGCGATGGGGAGGAAGCTGGCGATAAGAGAGGGGGCGTTGAGCCCTGCTTAAACTGGGGAGGGGGTCTTTCTTCCCACGCCCCCGGATTCTCCGGACAAGTCTTCCACCCAGTGTGGGGGCACTGGGGAGGAAGCTGGCGATAAGGGAGGGGGCGTCGAGCCCTGCTTAAACTTGGGGGGGGGGTCTTTCTTCCCACGGACGCAGACAACAGACACACACCCCCGAGTTTTAAGGAGGGCAGACTGGGTGCAAGGCTGCTGTCTGGAGAATCCGGGGGTGTGGGAAGAAAGACGCCCCCCCTCCATCCGGGCAACAGCTTTGCACCCAGTCTGGAAGGGGAAGGCGTCGACCCCTATTAAACTGGGGTGTGTGTGTCTTTTTTCGTTCCCCCCCCCCAATCCTCAGGACACCAAAGAGACCCGATTTTAAGCAGGGCTCCCTGCCCTCCCCATCGCCAGCTTCCTCCCCCACACACACACAACAGCCTTGCACCCAGTCTGGGGCAGGGGTAGGGGGTGGGGGTTCGTGCCCTGCTTAAATTTGGGGTCTTTCTTCCCATACACACACACACACACACACACACACACACACACACACACACGGATCCTCCAGACAACAGCCTTACACCCGGTCTGGGTGGGGGTAGAGGAGAGCGGGCGATGGGGGTGGGAGGTCTACAACCATGTTGATGGAGGCAGCCCCCCCTCCCCCATGCCCGCGTGGGGCATTAGAGGCCCCTTGCCAAGCTAGGAGGAAGCCTGGCGCACCGACCGCCTTTCTAACCTCTTCTTTTTCAAAGACTTTCTCACCCCGGTTCTGCAGGTTTTTATTTTTCTTTAACCTGGAATGATAAACAGAGCTGGGGGGGGGGGGCTTAAAAGAGAAGTAATTATCTCCACTCTGTGTTTGATCGGGAGCAATAAAGCACACACACCCCTCCCCTGGGGAAAATGGGAAGAGGGTCAGTTTGGGCTGGAGGGGGGGGGGGGGGAAACCAGGGTATTAAAAAGCCAGGCCTTTCCTAGGTTTGCATCATCAGGTTGGCTTTAGTCAACAAGGGCACGAGTAAAAAAGAACCACCAGGGACCCGGTTTGAAACCCTCCTGAAAATCAGCCGAACCAAAGTCTGTTTCCTTGGATTATTGCTCCTGAGCTCATCAGAAAAATCCTACAAGTTAGTGGTTCCTTTGGAAACAATATTTTTCACTGGGGGAAAAATAAGGGCAAAGTTTGCTTGTAATCTGCTACGGGGAAGAACACCAATCTTTAAAAGCAAGGTGTCCCTCGTCATCGCAGTCATAATAAAAATAATGATGGCAGAAGCTGGGACAAGTCACGGGCGCTCGCTCCGTTACGCGGCGCTAGGGATTCGAACCGCCGAACGGGCCGGCCTTTGTGATCGACAAGCTCAGCATCTTAGCCATTCAGTCACCGCATCCCTTAATGAATGATAATTATAATCAAAATCGTACAAATGGTGGAATTTAGAAGCCACCCTCCCATACTACCACCTCTGGAACATGAGTTGCTTTAGTAGTTAGGTTTAACAAGTTGTCTGAATGCAGGCCCTGAAGAGAAGGCAGGAAGGGAACTTGGAATAGAATAGAATAGAATAGAATAGAATAGAATAGAATAGAATAGTGCAGCAGCTGCCAAAAAAGCCAACCCAGTTCTAGGCTGCATAAACAGAGGGAGAGAATCTAGATCACGTGAAGGGTTAATGCCACTGTATAGTGCCTTGGTAAGGCCACACTTGGAATACTGCATACAGTTTTGGTCGCCACGATGTAGAAAAGACGTGGAGACTCTGGAAAGAGTGCAGAGAAGAGCAACCAAGATTATTAGGGGATTGGAGGCTAAAACATATGAAGAACGGTTGCAGGAGCTGGGTATGTCTAGTTTGATGAAGAGAAGGACCAGGGGAGACATGATAGCAGTGTTCCGATATCTCAGAGGGTGCCACAAAGAAGAGGGAGTCAAACTATTCTCCAAGGCACCTGGGGGCAGGACAAGAAGCAATGGGTGGAAACTAATCAAGGAGAGAAGCAACTTAGAACTAAGAAGAAATTTCCTGACAGTTAGAACAATTAACCTCTGGAACAGCTTGCCTCCAGAAGTTGTGAATGTCCCAACCCTGGAAGTCTTTAAGAAGATGTTAGATAGCCCTTTGTCTGAAATGGTATAAGGTTCCTGCCCACGCAGGGGGTTGGACTAGATGACCTAGAAGGTCACTTCCAACTCTGCTATTGTATTATTGAATAGAATAGAATAGAATTCTTTATTGACCAAGTGTGATTGGACACCCAAGGGATTTGTCGTTGGGGCAGATGCTCTCAGTGTACATAAAGAAAAATAAAATAAAATACATTCATCCTGAATCATAAGCTGCAACACTTAGTGATAGTTATAGGTTACTAATAAGCAATCAAATTATACTAGGAAATATGTATTGGGTATTACAATATGCACAATAATACAAAAAAAAAAAAGGAGTTGGCTTAACAAGCCATGATTTTGGTCAGCTGCCACAATCTTAGCCTAATGCAATTCTCATATTCCTCGTGTGGCCCGATCAAGAAACTAAAGACATCCAAAAGATGGTGACATCTCTGGGAACGCAGTAGGTAACTTCAGTAGAGTTGGAAGGGACCTTGGTGGTCTTCTAATCCAACCCCCTGCTTAGGCAGGAAAATCTACACCACTTCAGACAAAGGGTTACCCAGCATCTTCTTAAAACTGGTTAATTGTCCTCACTGTCAGGAAAATTCCTCCTCAGTTCTAAGTTGCTTCTCTCCTTGATTAGTTTCCACCCATTGCTTCTTGTCCTGTCCTCAGGTGCTTTGGAGAATAACTTGACTCCCTATTCTTTGGGGCAACCCCTGAGATATTGGAAGGGAGGGAGGGAGGGAGTGGAGAAGGAAGGGAGGGAGGAGAGAAGGAAGGAAGCAATGAGAGAAGGAGGGAAGGAAGGAGAGAAGGAAGGATCTCTCCTTGATTAGTTTCCACCCATTGCTTCTTGTCCTGCCCTCTGGTGCTTTGGAGAATAGCTTGACTCCCTCTTCTTTGTGGCAACCCCTGAGATATCGGAAGACTGCTCTCATGTCTCCCCTGGTCCTCCTTTTCATTAAATCAGACATACTCAATCCCTGCCACCGTTCTTCCTATGTTTTAGCCTCCAGTCCCCCAATCATCGAGTTAACCAACTCTAGCTAAGTTATTGGCAATTAAAATAAACAATAAATGTTGGCCATATCAGGCCCTTTGGCTTTGACACCTCGGAAAGGAATCTGACGGATTCCAGATTTTATAACCAAGAGGAGCAGAGCGCCAAGGGGCTTGGGGGAAGGGAGGGGGTGGAGGAATTTGGGGAGTAAAGTGGTGCTACCCTCCAAAACGTATTTGCAAGTTCAGGAGCTTCCCCACAAATCCTCTCAACCCGGCCTGCCTCTTAAAAGGAAGACAAACAAGCCAGTTTATTTATTTTAGCCCCCCTCACTCTCCGGGGCGCGATCGGCGGCAGGCGGGCCTCCCCCGTTCGGGAAGAGGGGGGAGTGAACTGGCATCTTTTGTTCGGGAGGGTAGCCCTCTCCGCCGAAGATCAGTGAGCGGAGGGAGAATTTTGGCGCCAATCTGCCCCGCTTTGAAAGGGCCCGCATTCCTCTCCCATTCGGAGGGGAGACGAGGAGGGCTTGGGTGCAGTGAACCCCTGACCCCGGAATAGGAGGGCTGCTTCTGTGGGGGCATTTCAGTTCAATTCATCAAATTAATGGCTTGAGTCCGACTGCCCGTCACTCGGCAAGCTGCAGGCCGGCTGGCTGGCTGGCTGGCTGGCTGGCTGGCTGGCGAGGGAGTTTCTCGGAGTTTTGCAGCTCGGCTCTGGCGTGCTTGGCACGATCCTAAATCAAACGTATCAATACAATACAATACAATAGCAGAGTTGGAAGGGACCTTGTAGGTCTTCTAGTCCAATCCCCTGCGTGGGCAGGAGCCTTATACCATTTTAGACAAATGGCTATCCAACATCTTCTTAAAGACTTCCAGGGTTGGGGCATTCACAACTTCTGGAGGCAAGCTGTTCCAGAGGTTAATTGTTCTCACTGTCAGGAAATTTCTCCTTAGTTCTAAGTTGCTTCTCTCCTTGATTAGTTTCCACCCATTGCTTCTTGTCCTGCCCCCAGGTGCCTTGGAGAATAGCTTGACTCCCTCTTCTTTGTGGCACCCTCTGAGATATCGGAAGGCTGCTATCAGGTCTCCCCTGGTCCTTCTCTTCATCAAACTAGACATACCCAGCTCCTGCAACCGTTCTTCATATGTTTTAGTCTCCAGTCCCCTAATCATCTTGGTTGCTCGTAGATATGGTTTGTTGTCTGCTGGCCAGTCGAGACACTCAACGCCCAAGGGGGATCCCCAGGAAGGCAAGCTTGCTAACTTGTAGGTAGAATAGAGTAGAATTGGGAATATAGAATGGAGTGGAGTAGAATAGCCCACAATGCAAATGTAGCTCCAAAGTAGCCCAGTGGCCTTACAGATTCACGCAATCTGTAATCCCCACACACCAGTGGTGGGTTTCTGCAGGTTCGCACCTACTCGCGAGAGCCGGTTGGTGAAATTTAGAGAACCGGTGAGAGGGGGTTCCTCCGGCGTACCTGGAAGTAAATCTGGCCCGCCGCTGCCAGTGACCCAACAGGAAGGAAAGGAAAGGAAAGGAAGGGGAGGAGACTCAACGTCATCCCTCTCTGCCCTTCGACTCATCCTAGAGATCATCCAGACAGAGAACCTAATTAGATTACTGCTGTGTGACATTTTTTAGATATGTGTTAGAATTTTTTAAGGGCTGAAAATAAAGAGACCAGGATGGATCCATTTCAGGCTTGTTAGCCTTCTTCAGCTGGCCATACTCCTTCTACTGGGATTTGAACTGGTGCTTTCCAGCATATGAGACAGGCTTCTCTATGCCTTGAGCTATCCAGTATCCCTGATATATCAGCCAATTTACAGGACTCTTAAATGAGAGATAATTATCACAGCTCCTGTTAAGAGGTCCCTTTAAGGGGAGGAGACTCAACGTCATCCCTCTCTGCCCTTCGACTCATCCTAGAGATCATCCAGACAGAGAACCTAATTAGAAGGGACCTCTTAACAGGAGCACTATACAGTGGCATTAACACTTCACGTGATCTAGATTCTATCCCTCTGTTTATGCAGCCTAGAACTGTGTTGGCTTTTTTGGCAGCTGCTGCACACTGCTGGCTCCTATTTAAACGGTTGTCCACTAGGACTCCAAGATCCCTCTCGCAGTTGCTACTATTGAGCAAGGCACCACCTATACTGTCCCTGTGGATTTTGTTTCTCTTGCCTAAATGTAGAACCTTCCTCTTTTCACCATCAAATTTCATTTTGTTAGATAGCGCCCAATGTTCAAGTCTATCAAGATCCTTCGGTATCTTAAGCCTCTCTTCTGGAGTGTTGGCTATTCTTGGCAGCTTGTTTTTTTTTAATTTTCTCACTAGACTAACCTTTGTGATCTCTTAAAGAGATCTTTAGCAAGCGAAACATGGGGGGTGGCATTTCTGGCTGTTTAACCCAGTTTTTAAATTAAATTAAATTAATTAAATTTCTAAACCGTCCCCTCTCCCCGAAGGGACTTGGGGCGGTGTACAGGAAAATTAAGAACGTCTAAAAACATAACAATACATACACAATTAAAGCCAAATTAAATAATTAACCCTGTACTAAAATTTATAAAACATTAAAACTGTATCCCATTAAAACCTGATTAATTAACAATTTAAGCTACAGACTGGGGCGAGGAGCATAAATTAGGCCAAGCTGGCCTGATGGAACAGATGGGTCTTAACTTTTTGGCGGAAGGAGCGGAGGTCTGTAGTAGTTCTAATATCGGCGGGTAGGTCGTTCCAGAGGGTCGGGCCCACCACAGAGAAGGCCCTTCCCCTGGGTGTCGCCCGCTGGCATTGCCTAGCGGACAGCACTCGGAGAAGTCTCTCTCTGTGGGAGCGAATCAGCCGAAGGGATATATGGGGCAGGATACGATCCCGCAAATAACTAGATCCTAGGTTCTGCTGGTTCCAAAAACCACCTTCCTCATTCGATCGTCTTTGTTGTAGAAAGAAGCCAGGTTTGGCTAGAGATGAAGGTTGTTTAAGAGCTGAAGAGAGTAAAAATATCATGGCAGAGGGAGGGAGGGCAGGAGGGAGAGTGGGGGGGTGGGGAAGGAAGAAACCCCACACGTCTGTCGAACAGATGGGAAGGTTCGGATCATGTGCCTTGTGCAATTCTTCCCAACTTTTTAGGAAGTTTTCCCAGACGCTGGAACAAACTTTGACTGATCTGCGCGCTGCACCGCAGTTGAGTTCACCAACCATCCGCTGAGCGGGACAGGTGAAGAATTCCTGCGGCACACAAAGGCGGAGAAGAGAAGAGAAGAAAGAAGCTGGGCCTCTTTTGACACGTAGAGCTAATTAGCGGAGCAGTGAGGCCGTGCCAGTTTGCTTGGGAAAAAATGCTCCGCTCTCACGTTTATGGTTCCAGCAAAGCCTTTCAAATTGCTGCTCTGTCTGGCGGCCTCAACCGCAGGCAGAATTTATCTCAAGGAGATAAGAGCGAAGTCTGTCTGAAGGGAAGCAGGAAGGGTGCATTTTGTGTGGAGAAGGAGTGGAAAATGAGATCAAACATTCCTCCCCCTCCACTTAGTACTGAAAACTGTTGTCTGAAAAGCTGAAGGGGTAAAAAAAAAAAAAACGAAAAACGAAAAAAAAAAAAACCCCAAGCACAAAAATGCCCTTCATTTCCACCCCCTCAGTAGATGTTTTTATTTTTCTCTCCAGAGCTGGAAAGGTGGTCAGAGGGAAGCTTGGTCTGTAAGATTTGCTTTCAGAGGCAGAAGCAAATCAATTTCATCCTGGGAAGAAAAACCATTTAAAAAAAAAAGAAATAACAAGCCCTTCCCTGCTTTGCTGCTTGGAAACCTTTCTGCAAATAAAACGATCATAACACTGAAACTATATATGGGAGAATGAAGAAAGGTGATAATAGGATAGATAGATGATAGATAGATAGATAGATAGATAGATAGATAGATAGATAGATAGATAGATAGATAGATAGATAGATAGATAGATAGATAGATAGATATGGAGAGAGAGAGAGAGAAAGAAAAAGAAAGAAAGAAAGAAAAAGAAAGAAAGAAAGAGAAAGAAAGAAAGAAACAGACAGACAGACAGACAGGATGGAGAAAGATGGAGAATAGAATAGAATAGAATAGAATAGAATAGAATAGAATAGATAGATAGATAGATAGATAGATAGATAGATAGATAGATAGATAGATAGGCAGGCAGGCAGGCAGGCAGGCAGGCAGGCTGGCAGGCTGGCAGGCTGGCAGGCAGAGGCAAACATAGATACATAGATGATAGCTAGCTAGAGATAGATAGATAGATAGATAGATAGATAGATAGATAGATAGATAGATAGATAGATAGATAGATAGATAGATAGATAGATAGATAGATAGATAGGCAGGCAGGCAGGCAGGCAGGCAGGATGGAGAAAGATGGATAATAGATTAGATAGATAGACAGACAGACAGGATGGAGAAAGATGGATAGATAGACAGACAGTCAGACAGACAGACAGACAGACAGGATGGAGAGAGATGGATAATAGATTAGATAGATAGATAGATAGATAGATAGATAGATAGATAGATAGATAGATCATGCAATGTGCCCTCCAAAATATGTGTCCAAACTCCATGCGAAGACTCCAGCTGAAACAGTTCAACAGTCCCACTAAAGCCACAAGTTCTCACAAATCTGTTTTTGACGGTCATGGATACATGCACCGCTCAATGGTGGCAGGTGGGCGGGCAGGTGGGCTGCTGGGAATTCGCAGGGGTCCAGGAGAACCTCTACCTAAGATTCTGTGCAGTTCGGAGAAACCCCAAACCCCAATCCTGGCTGGCCACGCCCACCCCTCGCCTCCCAGGAGTCCCCACGTGGCCCGTTTTTGGATACAAGTAAGTGCAGGGCGTTTTTTTAGTTTTTTTTTTTTTTAAGTTTTATTTAGATTTATACCCTGCACCTTCTCCTAAAAGGACCCAGGGCGGCGCACAGGAGATTTAAAACATGACAAATGTTACAAAATACAAAATTTAAAAACATATTAAATCCCAACCCTGTGCTAAAATCGATTAAAATCCTCCGAATTAAAACTATCTAGGAGCAGTCACAGCGGGAGGTAACGCTAGGCCGGCTTGATGGAAAAGGTGTGTCTTAAGACACTGGCGGAAGAGGCGGAGGTCAGAGATGGTGCGTAGTTCGGGGGGCAAGTCGTTCCAAAGGGTAGGGCCCGCCACAGAGAAGGCCCTTCCCCTGGGTGTCGCCAACCGGCATTTTATTTATTTTTTATTTATAATTTTATTTGTATACCGCATCCTCTCCCCGAGGGGACTCGGAGCAGTGCACAAGGAAAATTAAAATACTATAGAAAATACATAAATAGAATAAATAGAATAAGTAAAAGCAAATTAAACTAAGATTATCCCTGCGCTAAAATCCCCAATTATAAATTAGCTAAAATCCCCTAACACCCTATTAGGCGGAGACTAACCTAGGCCGGCCAAGCAGAAAAAGTGTGTTTTAAGTTTTTGACGGAAGGAGCGGAGGTCCGTAGTTGTTCTGATTTCGGGGGGAAGGTCGTTCCAGAGGGCTGGACCCGCCACAGAGAAGGCCCTTCCCCTGGGAGTCGCCCGCTGGCATAGCCTAGTGGACGGCACCCGGAGAAGTCCCTCTCTGTGGGAGCGAATCGGCCGTAAGGATGTATGGGGCAGGATCCGATCCCGCAGGTAACTAGGTCCCGTGCCATGGAGCGCTTTAAAGATGACAACTAACACCTTGCCCGGCCGACGGCACCCTGAGAAGGCCCGCTCTGTGGGAGCGGATCGGACGAAGGGATGTATGGGGCAGGAGACGGTCTCGCAAGTAACTAGGCCCTGAGCCATGGGGCGCTTTGAAGATGGTCATCAAAACCTTGAAGCGCACCCGAAAGGCCACAGGAAGCCAGTGCAGCTCGCGCAGGAGCGGTGTTATATGGGAGCATCGAGAGGCTCCCATAATCACCCGCGCGGCTGCATTCTGCACTAACTGTAGCTTTCAAGTGCACCTCAATGGGAGCCCCATGTAGAGAGCATTACAGTAGTCAAGGCGTGCATGGAGGCTCGGGGAGGGTGAAAAACGAGTCGATTTCTAGCCCCCAGAGGGTTTCCGGAGCCTGGGCGGCCGTTTTCACCCTCCCGGAGGCTCAAAAAAAGCTTCCAGAGCTTGGGGAGGGCAAAAACGCCTCCCCCTTCCATGGTGCAGACCAACTAGGCCACGCCCCCCATGGCCACGCCCCCCCAGCAACCAGGCAGAGAACCCCTTGCTAAAATTTTCGAAGCCCGTCCCTTGAATGTTAAGATAAATAGTGAAGGGACGCCCATTTCCAGAAGCCGCACAAAACGGCCGTTGAGTGGACTCGATGGTCTGCAGTCCCTGATGGGCCCCTGTATTCCTTTGGCCAGTGTGTGGGGCCCCCCCCATTCAGCATCAGGGCACCCTCACGCCCACTCCCACCGCAAGTGACACATTTTGCATCCCTGCTGCTGGTCCGTGGGCCATGGAGCTGCCCGCCTTTCCTCTTAATGAGAAGTTAAGATGCTGTATAGGAAATCAATTGTTAAAGAGCAGGGCCTGGCGTAGTTCCAGAGCGAAGCCCTCTGAGGTTTCATGCAGGAAACCACAGAAGCTGTAGAAACCAGAAAGGTTTTAAAAGCATTTACGATCAAGCCAAGGGGGAGGGAGGGAGAGAGAGAGATCAGAGAGAGGGAGGGAGGGAGGGGGAGAGAGAAAGACAGAGAGAGGAGCGAGAGGAGACGAAGAGAGGAGATTAAGAGAGCAGACAGAGAAAGAGAAGAGAGAAAGACAGAGAAGAGAGGAGAGAAGAGAAAAAGAGAGGAGAGAGAAAGAGAAAAGAGAAAGAGAAGAGAGAAAGACTAGAGAGAAAGAGATATATAAGAGAAAGAGGAGAGAAAGAGAAAGAGAAGAGAGAGAGAGAAAGAGAGAAAGACAGAGAGAGGAGAAAGAGAAGAGAGAAAGAGAAAGAGGAGAGAGAAAGAGAGAAAGACAGAAGAGAGGAGAGAAAAAGAGGAGAGAGAGCAGAGAGAGGAGAGAGAAAGAGAAGAGAAAGAGATATATATATAAGAGGAGAAATAGGAGAGAAAGAGAGAAAGAGAAGACAGAGAGAGAAGAGAGGAGAAAGAGAGGAGAGAAAGAGAGAGAGAGAGAGAAAGAAAGAAAAGAGGTTAATGAGATTAGACAACAATTTGTATGAAACGGTATAGTGTCTCTTGAGCCTGAGTAGGGGGTTGGACTAGAAGACCTCAGAGGTCCCTTCCAACCCTGCTATTCTGTTGTTGTTGCTGCTGCTATTATTTTCTTCTTCTTCTTCTTCTTCTTCTTCTTCTTCTTCTTCTTCTTCTTCTTCTTCTTCTTCTTCTTCTTCTTCTTCTTCTTCTTCTTCTTCTTCTTCTTCTTCTTCTTCTTCCTCTTCTTCCTCCTCTTCCTCTTCCTCTTCAACTAGAACCAAGCTGCTCCTTTTATAGTCACCACCAACTTCAACCCCGGAAGCCCCATTTCTCTCGCCAGAAAGAAAAGGAAAAAAAAATAAAATAAAATATGGGTCCAGATCAGATCTTCCCAGATAGGATTTCAAGCCCCAGACTTCCCAGGCCGTGGGCTTAAACATCCGGAAGGCAGCTGGCTTCTCGGGGGAGGCATGGCTAGATTTAAAAAAAGGCCTGGAAAACAGGTGTTTGGGGCGGCCGCTGTACAACCCAATACCCGTCTCTTGTACCAGGCGGGAGAGCGGGCATGCCCGCCCATCCACCCATCCGCCCGCCCGCCCCCCTTGCCTGCCTCTCTTGGAATTTCCCTGAGTCTGCAAAAGCAGGTCAGCTTCCCTGCTCTCTTCTCTTTCCCTTCCCCAGTTATTTTCTGCCATGGAATCCGAGCGGGCTTCATTTATTTATTTTTTCCCACAAGGGCAATGAAGGGTGTTGGAGAAGAAGGAGGAGGAGGAGGAGGAAGGGCAATCCGCTAATAGGCTGGCCACAGGCCTGGGCTTGTTTCTGGAACGTAGCTTGCGGGAGAGATGGGGTGTGTGTGTGTGGGGGAAAGTTATTCATCACTTGATTCCTCCCTAGAGATTTGCCTGGCCTCTTTCTTCCCACCACCAGGCCTATTATTTCAGTCAGTGGAGGTATCCGGTTGGAGCTGTCCGACCGGGAGCCGCCTCGCTCCCGGGTGACAGAGGACACACAATGCTTGGGAAAGTGTCAGGCCCAGCCCGCACACAGACCTCGCGCTGGAAACTCGCCTGCGGTGGGTGGTGCATGTCATTACAACAGCTGCACGCTCCCTCGCCCCGGCAGGCCGCCACGCCGCTCCCCCTCCTTGCTTGCTTGCATGGGGTGGGGGGGGGGTGGCGGCAGGGAGGAAGCCAACTACCAACCCAGCGGTTGACAAGCCAGCAAAAGCAATAAGGAAGGTGGAAGAGAAAGAAAGAAAGAAAGAAAGAAAGGAGGGAGGGAGGGAGGGAGGGAGGGAGGGAGGAAGGGAGGGAGGTAGGTAGGAAGGAAGGAATAAGAAAGAAAGAAAGAAAGAAAGGAAGGAAGGAAGGAAGGAAGGAAGGAAGGAAGAAAAAGAGAAAGAAAGAAAGAAAAGAAGAAAGAAAGAAAGAAAGAAGAAAGAAAAGAAGAAAGAAAGAAAGAAGAAAGAAAGAAAAAGAAGAAAGAAAGAAAGAAAAGAAGAAAGAAAGAAAGAAAGAAGAAAGAAAGAAAAGAAGAAAGAAAGAAAGAAAGAAAGAAAGAAAGAAAGAAGGAAGGAAGAAAGGAAGGAAGGAAGGAAGGAAGGAATAAGAAAGAAAGAAAGAAAGAAAGAAAGAAAGAAAGAAAGGAAGGAAGGAAGGAGGGAAGGAAGGAAGGAAGAAAAAGAGAAAGAAAGAAAGAAAAGAGGAAAGAAAGAAAGAAAGAAGAAAGAAAGAAAGAAAAGAAGAAAGAAAGAAAGAAAGAAGAAAGAAAGAAAAAGAAGAAAGAAAGAAAGAAAGAAAAGAAGAAAGAAAGAAAGAAAGAAAGAAGGAAGGAAGAAAAGAAGGAAGAAAGAAAGAAAGAAAGGAACGAAGGAAGGAAGGAAGGAAGGAAGGAAGAAGAACGAAAGAAAGAAAAGAAGAAAGAAAGAAAGAAGAAAGAAAGAAAGAAAGAAAGAAAGAAGAAAGGAAGGAAGGAAGGAAGGAAGAAAGAAAGAAGAACGAAAGAAAGAAAAGAAGAAAGAAAGAAAGAAGAAAGAAAGAAAGAAAGAAAAAAGAGAAGAAAGAAAGAAAAGAAGAAAGAAATAAAGAAAGAAAAGAAGAAAGAAGGAAGGAAGGAGAAAGAAAAGAAGAAAGAAGGAAGGAAGGAAGGAAGGAAGGAAGAAAGAAAGCAAGAAAGAAAGCAAGAAAGAAAGAAAGATTGCATAACTTATTTTATACGCCACTGCCAGATTCTTAGTCGTTCCAGAGTCTGGGTTTATTTTATAAACCCACCAGCGTTTTCCTGCGTACAGAGGGGGGTTAGTTTACTGGCTGTGTTCACACAACACCCCCATCCCACCCCCTCCACCAGCTCAGGTGTGCGGGATCAGGTGTGTTTGGTGGTTTGGTGTTTTTTTTAAGGGTTTAGGGTTTCAACCTGCTTTCGCGGTTAGGTTGTGATTCAGGGCACGGTGCCAAGCCAGGAGAATGGATTCATTCAAGAAATGGGTTGCGTCATGCAGACATCCACTGGGTGGGGAACTCAAGATGCTGATCGTTGCAACAACAACAACAACAACACAAACTGAATACCTACAACGCCATGACCATGTTACTAAGATCATTCCCTGGAAATTCTGCCAGAAGTTTGGATTTGACTACAGCAAAAATCACTGGGAACATCAGGTTGAGAAAGTTTTAGAGAATGAGAAAGTCAAGATCTTGTGGGACTTCAGAATTCAGACTGACAGGCACTTGGCCTACAACACACCTGACAGAACAATCATTGAAAAGAAAAAAAGTATGGTTCGTTGACATTGCAATACCTGGTGATGCACGAATTGAAAATCAGCAGCAAGAAAAAACCACAAAATACCGGGACTTGCAAATTGAAGTTGAGCGGCTGTGGAAGAGAAAGTTGTGTGTTGTCCCGATTGTGATTGGAGCCCTTGGAGCAAGACCTAGGGGGCTGCCTCGCTTTGTGGAGGTTCTAGGTTTGCCGGACTTGAGCATTCTGACTCTACAAAGGGCCACCCTGCTTGGAACAGCTTCTATCCTCCGACGTTACCTTGACAGTTCCTAGGTCCTTGGTTAGGACTCGAACTGTTGAGCTACCCACCAGCCCCAAAGGCTGTGAATCTCACCAAAGATTAACCACAGAAGGAGAAGGAGGAGGAGGAGGAGGAGGAGGAGGAGGAGGAGGAGGAGGAGGAGGAAGAGGAAGAGGAAGAGGAGAAAGAGAAGGAGAAGGAGAAGGAGAAGGAGAAGAAGAAGAAGAAGAAGAAGAAGAAGAAGAAGAAGAAGAAGAAGAAGAAGAAGAAGAAGAAGAAGAAGATGATGATAATCACAAAGTACCGGGACTTGCAAATCGAAGTTGAGCGACTGTGGAAAAAGAAATCGTGTGTTGTCCCAATTGTCATTGGAGCCCTTGGAGCAAGACCTAAAGGGCTACCTCGCTATTTAGAGAAATTCTAAATTTACCGGACTTGACCATTCTGACTCTACAAAAAACCACCCTACTTTTTTTTCACGCCGTTGTAGCATCCCCACGATCACATGATCAAAATTCAGACATTTTTGCAACCGACTCATATTTATGACGGCCGTAGTGTCCCAGGGTCACATGTTCCCCTTTTGTGATCTTAGGGTCTCCTGCCTAAGCAGGGGGTTTGATTGATTGATTTATTAGATTTGTAAACCGCTCCCTTTCCCCGAAGGGACTCGGCGCGGTGCACAGGAAATTAAAAACATATAAATATAACAATTTATAAATATTTAAAACCGGATTAAATAATTATCTAGTTGGACTAGAAGACCTCCAAGGTCCCTTCCAACTCTTGTTCTATTCCATTCCATTCCATTCTATTCTATTCTATTCTATTCTAAAATCAATGGGGAAATCGTAACAACCATATTACTAACTTAACAACTGCAGAAATTCGCTAACAACTGTGGCAGGGAAGATGGCAAAACTCACTTAAGCAGCTGTCTCACTTAGCGGCAGAAATGTTGGGCTCGGTTGTGGTCGTAAATCAAAGAGTACCAGTATAGAAAGAAAAGCCACAGGAAAGACTAAATAAAATATTCATATCCTAATGTAAAACTGTGGTTTAAGTTCCTGGGTTTCCTTAGCTTCAGGTACACAGTTCTTTAGGCCTAGCCTAACCTCCCGTTAGGGCTATTTTAGATAGTTTTAAATTGGGGATTTTAATTTGGATTTTAGCATAGGCTTGTTACGTAATTTAATATGTTTTTAAATTCTGTATATTATTGTTTTATATGTTTTTAAATTCCTGTGCGCCGCCCTGGGTCCTTCGTGGAGAAGGGCGGGATATACATTTAATTAAAATAACAAATAAATAAAATAAAATTCTGCAAGAAATCCTATTTTAGGGTACATGACTCTTTTAATTGGAAAAGTCTACAATTAACCCTGGGTTTTCTCACTGCGCTTCACTTCGGCTTCTACTCTCTAATTACTAGCGCTATTAGGATAGACAAAATGCAGGCCAATTTTAGCTTGCTTGATTGCAATACTGTATCTTGCATATCTAGGTGCATGCATCCTTCCAGCCCCAATGGACCAGATCTTTTAATGACATCTTGCAGAATGTATATGCCTTTTAAAAACAAAATATTAGTTCTTCCTGGAAGCCGAAACCCATAAATGCAAATCAAAGGCCAGAAATAGAGAACGCTTTAGATACCATTTCTGTCAGCCAGAACTGGGAAGTTGAAAATAATAATAATAATAATAATAATAATAATAATAATAATAATAATAATAATAATAATAATAATAATAATAATAATAATAATAATAATAATAATAATAATAATAATAATAATAATAATAATATTTAATATTTCTAAACCGCACCCTCTCCCCTCGGGGACTCGGGGCGGTGCACAGGCACAGTAAAACAATAAATATATACAAACATTTCATTAAAAATAAATTAAATCTAAACCTGCGCTAAAATTCCCATTAAAACTAAGCTATATTATAAAACCCCAATAAAACCCCAAAGACAGAGAGACTATCCTAGGCCGGCCAGACAGAAGAAATGAGTTTTTAGTTGTTATTATTATTATTTATTTTTTTATTTTTATTTTTATTTTATTTAAATTTATATCCCGCCCTTCTCCGCAGAGGACCCAGGGCGGCGCACAGGAAATTTAAAAAACATACAGAATACAAAATAAATACACAATTTAAAATATAAATTAAACCATCTTATCCTATGCCAATTTTAAAATACCCGATTTAAAACGATCTAAAAGTTAGTTTAAAAAAATAAACTAACTAGTTTAAATAGTTTAAAACTGTTTAAAAAATAGTTTTAAACTATTTAAAACGATCTAATAATAATAATAATAATAATAACGAGATGGCAGAACATTTCCGTATAGCGATACAGCTTGACTTAAAGATTCGTTTATACAGCAGCGCCTGTTTTCACATTAAAAAAAAACAACCAGAACCTCAAATTAACGATAACAACAATAATAAGATCAACAGCATAGCGCATGAGGGTTTAAACAGCTGGCTTCACGCAGGTCAGAATGTACTAACTATAAAATTCTTGCCATTCAAGTAAAGTCGGTCATTTATAGCTGACAAAAAACTATGCTGCCAAACCAGTCCTTCCTTAGTCCCTTGTCATCCTCTCGCTAAAACGCCACTGGAGCTGAATAATAAGGAGAGATAAAAATGCAAGCTAGAATCTTAAATCTTTTATCTTCTAAAGAAGAAACATGCCCTGAAACATGGAAGGTATTTATTTGCCCCTGAGATGCTGGCACTTCCCAGAGCTCTGTGCACTGTTAAAATTGGGTCGCCTGAGTTAAAAATGTTCTGCAAATAAAGTTTAGGCTACTAAAGTTGCATCTGTAGTTGTCGATTCTCAAGGATGGGCAGGTGGCTATTCTCTAGATCCGTGACGGCGAATCTATGGCATGCGTGCCAGAGGTAGTACGCAGCGCCCTCTCTGATGGCACGCAAGCTGTCGGCCCAGTTCAGCTCTGTCGTGCATGCGTGCACGCCTTCTGCCGGTCAGCTGGTTTTTGGGTCTCTGCTGTGCATGCGCTGGGGGCAGGGGGCAACAAGTGTGTCTAGTCAAGGCGATGGTTTTCCCAGTTGCCATGGATGGCTGTGAAAGTTGGACACTCAGGAAGGCTGAGCGCCAAAGAATGGAGGCCTTTGAACGCTGGGGCTGGAGAAGAAGACTCCTGCATTGAGTCCCTTGGACTGCAAGGCCACCCAACCGGTCAGTCCTAGAGGAGATCCACCCTGGCTGCTCTTTAGAAGGTCCTAAATCCTGAAGAGGAAACTCAAAGACTTTGGCCACCTGATGAGAAGGAAGAAGGACTCCCTGGAGAAGAGCCTCATGCTGGGAACGATGGAGGGCAGAAGAAGAAGAAGGGGACGGCAGAGAAGGAGGTGGCTGGATGGAGTCCCCCAAGCAGCCGGCGTGAGCTTTATTTATTTATTTTATTTTATTAAATTTATACCCCGCCCTTCTCCTACAAAAGGACCCAGGGCAGCGCACAGGTAAATTAAAACACAACGTACATGAATAGATCAATTATTAAAATCCAATTAAATTAAATTACCCCATGCTAAAACATTTTAATAATAATAATAATAATAATAATAATAATAATAATAATAATAATAATAATAATAATAATAATAATAATAATAATAATAATAATAATAAATTTATTTATAGACCGCTTCCTCTCCCCAAAGGGACTCGGAGCAGTGCACAGGGAAAATTAAAAAATACCAATAAATATACAACTAAATTAAATAAAAGGCAAATTAAACAATGATTATCCCTGCGCTAAAATCCCCAATTTATTAAAATCCAATTAAATTAAATTACCCCGTGCTAAAACATTTTAATAATAATAATAATAATAATAATAATAATAATAATAATAATAATAATAATAATAATTTATTTATAGACCGCTTCCTCTCTAAAATTCTCTAATTAAAATTTATAACTAAATTTATAACTAAAAAGTCCAGATCGGGTGTTTATCCTAGGCCGGCTTGTTGGAATAAATGCGTTTTCAGACGCCGGCGGAAAAGGCAGAGGTCTGTGGTGGTACGGAGTTCAGGGGGCAGGTCGTTCCAGAGGGTTGGGCCCGCCACAGAGAAGGCCCTTCCCCTGGGTGTCGCCAACCGGCATTACCCGGCCGACGGCACCCGGAGAAGGCCCTCTCTGTGGGAGCGGATCGGTCGGAGGGATGTATGGGGCAGGATACGGTCTCGCATGTAATGGACTCCAGAAAATGGTCTTCAATGGACTCCAGAGAATGGTAGAGGACAGGAAGTCCTGGAGGAACATAGTCTATGGGGTCGCGATGGGTCGGATACGACTTCGCAACTAACAACAATTAAAATACATTAAAAACAAATTTTGCAACACAGCATCAAACGATGTTGGAAGAACGATAGCAATGCATATATACTCGTCGGCAATTGCCGCTCCATTGTTCCCCAAAAACCATGGTGGATATTTTGGGTTTATTTTCTCTTCCCTGCAATGAAAAAAAAAAAATCCCTCCATCCTTCCATTCCTTTTCTTCGCTCCCCCTTCTTACCACCATAAACTGTTGAGACAGAATGCCAGAAGCAACTTGGGAGCTTTCGTGGCAGGCTGGCAGACGCTGAGGAAAAGGCACAATATATCCACGAAAGGATGCCAAGCTTAATATTTATTTTATTTTATTTTATTAAATTTATACCCCGCCCTTCTCCTTGTTAGGACCCAGGGCGGCGCACAGGCATTATTAAAAACCCCAAAATACAATAAATATCAGTTAAAATGAATTAAATTAATTGACCCGTGCTAAAACCCATGTTAAAAACCATTAGCAAATTATAATTTGTTTTTGTTTTTTAAAAAAGTCAGAAACGGGGGGCTATCCTAGGCCGGCTTGCTGAAATAAATACGTCTTAAGACGTTGGCGGAAGAGGCGGAGGTCCGAGATAGTGCGAAGGTCGGGGAGTAGGTCGTTCCAGAGGGCCGGGCCCGCCACAGAGAAGGCCCTTCCCCTCGGTGTCGCCAACCGGCATTGCCCCGCCGACGGCACCCGGAGAAGGCCCTCTCTGTGGGAGAGGGCCTTACAGTCATCCTTTTTGCAATACATTTGAACAGAGGGCTCACTTACTGTAGCAATGGCCTGCTAGTATGTCCCAGTGAGCGGAAGGACTAAGAAGGGCCAACTTAACTGTGTGATGTCTAGTTTGATGAAGAGAAGGACCAGGGGAGACATGATAGCAGTGTTCCGATATCTCAGAGGGTGCCACAAAGAAGAGGGAGTCAAACTATTCTCCAAGGCACCTGGGGGCAGGACAAGAAGCAATGGGTGGAAACTGATCAAGGAGAGAAGCAACTTAGAACTAAGGAGAAATTTCCTGACAGTGAGAACAATTAACCTCTGGAACAGCTTGCCTCCAGAAGTTGTGAATGCCCCAACCCTGGAAGTCTTTAAAAAGATGTTAGACAGCCATTTGTCTGAAATGGTATAAGGTTCCTGCCCATGCAGGGGATTGGACTAAAAGACCTACAAGGTCTCTTCCAACTCTGCTATTGTATTATTGTATTGTATTTCTGGGCCTGGGGTGGGGGCGGGGGACGGGACAGAGAAAAGCACCCTCGCAAAAGTTGCCTGAAAAAAAAACCTGGCATCCAGATGCTATATTAGTGTTCTTGCCACACAAGCAAAGCTGCGGTTCCTTTAATTAATGATTGTGGCTGGATTGCCTGCTTTCCTCCAATGCCCTAAATTGCTGGCCAGCATTCCCAAAACCGTACAATTCATACAACACGCCTTAAGCAGCAAACAGGCGAACTACTTTGCTGATTGACAGGGCAAAAACACTTCGACTTATATACCGCTTCACGGTGATTTTACAGCCCTCTCTAAGCGGTTTACAGAGTCAGCCCTGTTGCCCCCCCAACAATCTGGGTCCTCGTTTGACCCACCTCGGAAGGACGGAAGCAGTGGTGGGTTTCTGCAGGCTCGCACCTACTCGCGAGAGCCGGTTGGTGAAATTTAGAGAACCGGTGAGAGGGGGTTCCACCGGCGTACCTGGAAGTAAATCTGGCCCGCCGCTGCCAGTGACCCAACGGGAAGGAAAGGAAGGAAGAAAGGAAGGAAGGAAGGAAATAAAGAAAGGAAGGAAGGAAAGAAAAAAAGAAAGAAAGAAAGAAAGAAAGAAAGAAAGAAAGAAAGAAAGAAAGAAAGAAAGAATTTATCATCACAATTGAATCCAAAATTTTGGTTGCTAAGCAAGAGCGTTGTTAAATGAGTTTCACCACATTTTAAAAGGTGGCCCCTCCCACCCTGTCACATGACTGCCAAGCCACGCCCACAAAATAGGCCACACCTACAGAGTCGGTTCTAAACAATTTGAAACCCACCACTGGACGGAAGGCTGAGTCAATTTTAGGCATATATTCTCCCCTTATTAGAGAGATTACCACGGAGGGCAGACAATTTTTATCTAGACTTCCTCCTCCTCCACGACACGAACCCAGTGTGGCAGTGGCAAAATTCTGGGTTTCCGCAATGTCCATAAGGAAAAAAATTGGTTGTGCTCTTGTACCAATCATTTGGACATATCTCTAACAATTTCTGGACCATGGTATTTTCATTACATACTTAACGCTTTTGCAACTAGGCAAACCAGGAAAGGACCTGAACAGAGTGAGAACAGGTATGCTACTTTCCACTTATAATGCTGACATTTTTAAAATTTTATCTTAAAAGTTAGTACTTTTTAACATATGGTTAAATGTAACGTGTATTGCTGGTCTTTGACCGTAATAAAGATTTATTCTATTCTATTCTTATGCAGAACCAACCCAATTTTCTTGCCCTTGCAGACGGTGGAGGCAATTAAAAAGCAGGCAGACAGAAACAGGTTTAGGTAGGTAGGTAGGTAGGTGTGTGTGTGATGAATTGTTCTCACTGTCAGGAAATTTCTCCTCAGTTCTAGGTTGCTTCTCTCCTTGATTAGTTTCCACCCATTGCTTCTTGTCCTGCCCCCCAGGTGCCTTGGAGAATAGTTTGACTCCCTCTTCTTTGGGGCAACCCCTGAGATATTGGAAGACTGCTATCCTGTCTCCCCTGGTCCTTCTTTTCATTAAACTAGACAGACCCAGTTCCTGCAACCGTTCTTCATATGTTTGTGCCTCCAGTCCCCTAATCCTCTTTGTGGCTCTTCTCTGCACTCTTTCCAGAGTCTGCACATCTTTTCTATAGAATACAATAGAATACAATACAATAGCAGAGTTGGAAGGGACCTTGTAGGTCTTCTAGTCCAACCCCCTGCGTGGGCAGGCACCTTATACCATTTCAGACAAATGGCTATCTAACATCTTCTTAAAGACTTCCAGGGTTGGGGCATTCACAACTTCTGGAGGCAAAGCTGTTCCAGAGGTTAATTGTTCTAACTGTCAGGAAATTTCTCCTTAGCTCTAAGTTGCTTCTCTCCTTGATTAGTTTCCACCCATTGCTTCTTGTCCTGCCCTCAGGTGCCTTGGAGAATAGTTTGACTCCCTCTTCCTTGTGGCACCCTCTGAGATATCGGAAGACTGCTATCATGTCTCCCCTGGTCCTTCTCTTCATCAAACTAGACATACCCAGCTCCTGCAACCGTTCTTCATATGTTTTAGTCTCCAGTCCCCTAATCATCTTGGTTGCTCTTCTCTGCACTCTTTCCAGAGTCTCCACGTCTTTTCTACATCATGGCGACCAAAACTGTATGCAGTATTCCAAGTGTGGCTTTACCAAGGCACTATACAGTGGCATCAACACTTCACGTGATCTAGATTCTATCCCTCTGTTTATGCAGCCTAGAACTGTGTTGGCTTTTTTGGCAGCTGCTGCACACTGCTGGCTCATATTTAAATGGTTGTCCACTAGGATTCCAAGATCCCTCTCACAGTTGCTACTATTGAGCAAGGTTCTTCTTTACATTTAACTAGACATCCCCAGTTCCTGCAACCGTTCTTCATATGTTTCAGCCTCCAGTCCCCTCATCCTCTTGGTGGCTCTTCTCTGCACTCTTTCCAGAGTCTCCACGTCTTTTCTACATCGTGGCGACCAAAACTGTATGCCGTATTCCAAGTGTGGCCTTACCAAGGCCTGATAAAGTAGTATTAACACTTCTCGTGATCTTGATTCCATCCCTCTGTTGATGCAGCCTAGAACTGGGTTGGCTTTTTTGGCAGCTGCTGCCCACGGCTGGCTCCTCTTTAAATGGTTGTCTACTAGGACTCCAAGATCCCTCTCACAGTTACTTATGCTTGCTTTCTGGACCTTTGCACCATTACTGCAGGCAAAAATGGACCACCCTTGTTGAAAATACAGCAAGGGGGGTGGGGGTTGACCTGGGTTCCAGCTGCGTATCCCCTCCTCCCAGGCTTTGCAGCCACCATCCTGGGCAGAGTTAAGCCACCTTAAACAAAATTAACTGGACAGCCGAGATGCACCTAATCCAGCCTAGGATCCGGTTACTCTAGGAAGCCACTGCTGGGTCTTCCCCATTTCTAGGTTGAATTTCCTTGGGTTGGTCAGCTGCTGTCAAAACAAGAAGAATGGCCTTCCTGTGGCAACAACAAAAAGCTATTTTTTTTGGAAACAAAAGGCTTCTTGGATCAAATTTCAGTCCAGGATTTCCTTATTTCCACACACACACACACACGACTGCTAAACGCACTAACCAAACCTCCCAGGTGTGATTTATCATAAAAGGTGTGTGTGTGTGTGTGTGTGATAGTGTTAAAATAAAGATATATTTATCTATTTATTTGCATCTCGCCTTTATCCTTTTTTACAATCGAGAGGAGATGCAAATAAACAGATAAACAAAGGGCTGAGACGCTGAGCTTGTCAATCAGAAAGGTCGGCCGTTCGGCGGTTCGAATACCCGGCGCCGCGTAACGGAGGGAGCCCCCGTGACTTGTCCCAGCTTCTGCCAACCTAGCCGTTCGAAAGCACATCAAAAAATGCGAGTAGAAAAATAGGGAGCCACCTTTGGTGGGAAGGGAACAGCGTTCCGTGCGCCTTCGGGCGTTGAGTCCTGCCGGCCACATGACCACAGAGACGTCTTCGGACAGTGCTGGTTCTTCGGCTTTGAAACAGAGATGAGCACCGCCCCCTAGAGTCGGGAACGACCAGCACATATGTGCGAGGGGAACCTTTCCCTTTACAAATAAATACAAATAATTTAGTGACCCTTGAAAGTTGCAATGGCACTGGAAAAAAGTGACTTTTTAACACTTTTCACACTTACAACTGTGGCAGACTCCCTCTGGTCACATGATCGAAATTTGGATGCTGGCAACTGGCATGTACTTATGGCAGTTGCAGTGTCCTGTGAGCGGGTCAGGTGATTCCCGTTTTGCGACCTTCTGACGAGCAAACGCAATGGGGAAGCCAGTTTCTCTTAACGACGGGGCCACTAACCCAACAACTGCAGCGATTCCCTTAACAACGGTGGCGAGGAAAGGTCGCAAAACGGAGCAAAACTCACTGAACGACTGTCTAGCTTCGCAGTGGGGCTTTTGAGCTCGATTCCGGGAAGCCGACAACCCCTTTAAACGTAAATTATATTTGATCGTAATTAATTAAGGTTATAATTAATTGCCTCGAGTTAACACAAGTAAAGTTTCCACAAAGTAAATTCTCTGCTTTTTCTCCTTTTATAACATTTCCAGGGTCTTTTTTCTCCTGTTTTGGGAAAATTCAACAGGTATAGCCTTCACCCCAAGCATCATGTAACATAGATGTTTGTGAGGGTAAGATTATCACTACTGCTGTCAAGTATTGTATCTCTCTAGGGTGGCGGGACAGAAACAGCCACCCCTGTTGGATTTCAGCCTATCTTGGTAACCCTTGGACATTCTTGAGAGACGGATAATAACCATAGATAGAGTGGGGTTTTTTTTAAATCACGCTAAGCCATCCTGGAGCCAGGTTGGGGGGAGTCTGAGCCCAATCTTCATGGAACACAAACCACAGTTTGTTTTGGCCTATCATCATTTCTGTCTATCTCCTGCCTTCCTTTTGTGTTTTAAACCCCATATTCCAAACAAAAGGCTGGGTTTTGGGGGGTTTTCCCCTGCCTTTAAACAGTAACAGAGTTGGAAGGGACCTTGGAGGTCATCTAGTCCAACCCCCTGCTCACACAGCAGACCTCTTCTGGGGATTCGAACCGCCAAACTGCTAACCTTTCTGATCGACACACTCGTGTCTTAGCAACAAGCCTGCGAGGTAGACCAATGCTGACTTGCAAGCCTCTGTGGCGGTCAAGGTGGACTTGAACCCAGCACCCCCCAAACTGGTTTCATCTCCTTCCCCCACCACTGACCCTCATTCGTGGCTTAGCACAGGACACAAGCCCAGCCCAAACCTGGTTGGTTCGGAACACAAGGTTTAAAACCCCCAGTGGCTGGTTTTTAGAGGTAAATTATGATCTCTTCAGGCGTTTGGCCCCAAGAAAATGGGTTTCTGGGATGGTGGGATGAAGCCCACCGGCCAAATGGACCAGAGTGGCCGAGAGGACTACAAAGCCCATTGTTCCCCTCAGGAGAGGAGGAAAGGTGGAAAGGGTATGTGTGAAGCTTTTTTGTTGACGTTTTTTGATGTTCGGTGTCCATTTGGAGTCTGGAGATATGATAGAACCTAGAAACTTGAAGGACTCTTCCGTTGATGCTTCATTGTTTAGTATTGTAAGAGGTGGCAGCAAGGGAAGGTTCCTCCTAAAATCCACCCCCATTTCCACGGTTTTGAGTGTATTTCCGGCTCAGTGGTGGGTTTCAAATTTTTTTAGAACCTACTCTCTCTCTCTATTTTGTAGGCGTGGCTTGGCAGTCATGTGACAGGGTGGGAGTGGCCAACTTGTAAAATGTGGTGAAACTCATTTAACAACGCTCTTGCTTAGCAACCAAAATTTTGGCCTCAACTGTGATGATAAATTCTTTCTTTCTTTCTTTCTTTCTTTCTTTCTTTCTTTCTTTCTTTCTTTCTTTCTTTCTTTCTTTCTTTCTTTCTTTCTTTCTTTCTTTCCTTCCTTCCTTCCTTCCTTCCTTCTTTCCTTCCTTCCTTCCTTCCTTCCTCTTTCTTTCCTTCCTTCCTTCCTTCCTCTTTCTTTCTTTCTTTCTTTCCTTCCCTCCCTCCCTCCCTCCTTCCTCTTTCTTTCCTTCCTTCCTTCCTTCCCTTCCTTCCTCTTTCTTTCTTTCTTTCTTTCTTTCTTTCTTTCTTTCCTTCCTTCCTTCTCTCCCTCCCTCCTTCCTCTTTCTTTCCTTCCTTCCTTCCTTTCCTTCCTTCCTTCCTCTTTCTTTCTTTCTTTCCTTCCTTCCCTCCCTCCCTCCCTCCTTCCTCTTTCTTTCTTTCTTTCTTTCTCTTTCTTTCCTTCCTTCCTTCCTTTCTTTCCTTTCTTACTTTCTGCCTTCCTTTCTTTCTTTCTTTCTTTCTTTCTTTCTTTCTTTCTTTCTTTCCTTCCTTCCTCTTTCTTTCTTTCTTTCCTTCCTTCCTTCCCTCCCTCCCTCCTTCTTCTTTCTTTCTTTCTTTCTTTCTTTCTTTCTTTCTTTCCTTCCTTCCTTCCTTCCTTCCTTCCTTCCTTCCTTTCATTCTTTCTTTCTTTCTTTCTTTCCTTTCTTACTTTCTGCCTTCCTTTCCTTTCCTTCCCATTGGGTTACTGGCAGCGGCAGGCCAGGCTTACTTCTGGGTCCGCCGGTGGAACCCACTCTCACCGGTTCTCTAAATTTCACCATCCGGCTCTTGCGAGTAGGTGCCAGCCTGCAGAAACCCACCACTGTTCCGGCTGCGTGGCAAGGGCTGCAATGGGGACAACCAGGAGAAAGAAAGAGACTGTTCTCCTTGGCTTCAAAGAAGTAACACAAACACACTTCGCAACTCACACTTTTCTGCCTGGTGAGAAACCAGGGGCCGGCTTCACAAAAGGACGGCAGCCCTGGAACCAGATCTACCGACGCCAGGGCACTAATGAGAAACAAATGCGTGTTTATTGTGCAGTAAACGGATTATGCAGGAAGGCAGACTGGAGCTTCCCAGCTGCTTTCAAATCCCCCCCAAAAACAGACTCATTTCCCCTCCTGGTTTATTGGCTGTGCAATGTTGGTTTGATTGCTCTGAAGGGAGGTTGGGAAAAACAGCCCTGGCAATTAGCTAATGAGGGAAGGCCTGTGAGAAGCAACTTTGAAGGCCAGTAATAAAAGTCCAGGATGAGGATGGTAGGTGGGTGTCATTTCCACTTCAATTTCCCAAGCCCTTTCTTCCTTCACCTGCTGTTCTCTGCAATGCTTGGGAATAGAGTTTATATTGCTTTTTTCTCTCTCCTTCAAACACCCAGTCCATTGGGTGGACAGAAAATATCCCTCCTTTTGAGAGTCTTTCTTCCTTCCTTCCTCCCTTCTTTTCTTCCCTCCTCTCTCTTTCATTCATTCTTTCTTTCTTTCCAACTTTCTTTTTCCCCCCTTTCATCTTTCTTTCTCCCTTTCCATTTCTTTCTTTCTTTCCTTCCTTCCCTCCCTGCCAACCTCCCTCCCTTTTTCTTCCTTCTTTCACTCTTCCCATCTTTCTTCCTTTCCATCTTTCTTTCTCTCTCTCTCTCTCTCTTTCTCTTTCTTTCCATGTTTCTTTCCCTCCTTCCCTTTCTTTTTTCTTTCTTTCCATCTTTCTTTCCTTCCATCTTTCTTTCTCTCTTTCTCTTTTTCCTTCCATCTTTTTTTAACTTCCATCTTTCTTTCCTTCCCTCCCTGCCACCTTCCCTCCCTTTTTCTTCCTTCTTTCTTTCTTCCCATCTTTCTTCCTATCCATCTGTCTTTCTCTCTCTCTCTTTCTCTCTTTCTTTCCCTCCTTCCTTCCTTCCCTCCCTCCCTTTCTTTTTTCTTTCTTTCTTTCCATCTTTCTTTCTTTCCTTCCATCTTTCTTTCTCTCTTTCTCTCTTTCCTTCCATCTTTTTTTCCTTCCATCTTTCTTTCCTTCCCTCCCTGCCACCCTCCCTCCCTTTTCCTTCCTTCTTTCTTCCCATCTTTCTTCCTTTCCATCTTTCTTTTTCTCTCCGGTGGGAGCGGACCGGTCGAAGGGAGGTATGTGGTAGGAGACGGTCCTGCAAATAACTAGGCCCTGTGCCATGGAGCGTCTTAAAGATGGTCACCAACACCTTGAAGCGCACCCGGAAGGCTACCGGCAGCCAGTGCAGCTCGCGCAGGAGAAGTGTTACGTGGGAGTAACGAGAAACTCCCAGAATCCCCCGCACGGCTGCATTCTGGACCAGCTGGAGCCTCCGGGTGCACCTCAAGGGGAGCCCCATGTAGAGAGCATTACAATAGTCTAGGCGGGACGTAACGAGTGCTTGAGTGACTGTGCGGAGGGCGTCCCGGTCAAGGAAAGGGCGCAACTGGCGGACCAGGCGGACCTGGTAAAAAGCCCCCCTGGTCACGGCCGTCACATGGTCATCCAAGGAGAGCCGTGAATCCAGGAGGACGCCTAAGTGGTGATATTTACCAGTTCTCCGAACTACTTAAACTTTCTGCTACCGGTTCTCCAGAACTGGTCAGAACCTGTTGAATAGCACCTCTGCTCCAGGGGCTTAAGGTGTATGTCTGTTGGGACAGGAAGCTACTGAGCATAAGGTCCTACATATAGGCAAGAAAAACCAAATGCACAAGTACAGTATAGGTGGTACCTTGCTCAATAGTAGCAACTGTGAGAGGGATCTTGGAATCCTAGTGGACAACCATTGAAATAGGAGCCAGCCGTGTGCAGCAGCTGCCAAAAAAGCCAACACAGTTCTAGGCTGCGTCAACAGAGGGATAGAATCAAGATCACGTGAAGTATTAATGCCACTGTATAGTGCCTTGGTAAGGCCACACTTGGAATACTGCATACAGTTTTGGTCGCCACGATGTAGAAAAGACGTGGAGACTCTGGAAAGAGTGCAGAGAAGAGCAACCAAGATGATTAGGGAACTGGAGACTAAAACATATGAAGAACGGTTGCAGGAACTGGGTATGTCTAGTTTGATGAAGAGAAGGACCAGGGGAGACATGATAGCAGTCTTCCGATATCTCAGAGGGTGCCACAAAGAAGAGGGAGCCAAACTATTCTCCAAGGCACCTGGGGGCAGGACAAGAAGCAATGGGTGGAAACTAATCAAGGAGAGAAGCAACTTAGAACTAAGGAGAAATTTCCTGACAGTTAGAACAATTAACCTCTGGAACAGCTTGCCTCCAGAAGTTGTGAATGCCCCAACCCTGGAAGTCGTTAAGAAGATGTTAGATAGTCATTTGTCTGAAATGGTATAAGGTTCCTGCCCACGCAGGGGGTTGGACTAGAAGACCTACAAGGTCCCTTCCAACTCTGCTATTGTATTGTATTGTATTGTATATAATTTTTTTACCTCTGAAACTGAGCCTCCCCTCAATTAAATGTACAGAGGAATGTTGCCTCATTTTAAATGCAAAAATCAAAGACACCAGTTGTTCTATTTCCCTCAACCACACTGGCTGGCGAGGGGCTTTGTAGTTGTTGTAGCCCACGAGTAGACAGTAGAGCTGGCAGCAGATTTGGACAGTGAGGAGGTTGAGGAAGAACTTGGGCCATATAGTATATATGTATAAAGGATGTATGTATGTATTTATATATGTATGTACGTACGTACGTATGTATGTTCCAGCATAACTCTGGAGCGCCTCGAGCAATTTCAACCAAACTTGGTACGCATATAACTTACCCTCTGGAAACAAACACTAGGGGGGTAAGACACCCCTGGTGTGTGGGTGGGTGTCTGTGTGTCTGTGTCTGTGTGTGTTCCAGCATAACTCTGGCATGCCTGGCCCGTTAAGGAGTATGGTGGTGATAGCTGGCTTTGTCAAGCATCCCCGTAGCCTCCTTCTGAGCTTTCTTTGCAGGGAGGTGGGGGGGTGGGGTGGGGTGGGGTGGAAATGCAACTTAACCCCGTCCCTCCAAGCAAACACCCGAAATTCTGCTACTTCTCTTTCTTTCTTTCTTTCTTTCTTTCTTTCTTTCTTTCTTTCTTTCTTTCTTTCTTTCTTTCTTTCTTTCTTTCTTTCTTCTTTCTTTCCTTCCTTCCTTCCTTCCTTCCTTCTTTCTTTCTTTCTTTCCTTCCTTCCTTCCTTCCTTCCTTCCTTCTTTCTTTCTTTCTTTCTTTCTTTCTTTCTTTCTTTCTTTCTTTCTTTCTCTCTCTCTCTCTTTCGGCATCGCCCCCGCCACTCCACCCTGCTTCTGTTTTCCATGGGTCAACATTAGATGTTGGCTTTCTTTTTTTCTCCTCTCCTACATCTCCTCCTCCTCCCACGCAAGAGAAAACAAAGCCACATTTTAAAAAATAAATAAAATAAAACAGAGGAGCCGTGAATTAAAAAAATGAACGAGCGCCCAGCCCTTGTGCAGAGGTACAAGTTCTCGCTATTGAAAAGCTATGGGCTTAGCTCCGTGGAGGAGGACCATATGTCGCCCATTCCAGCAAAGAGTGGCCCATGGTGGTCTCCTTGGAGCCAAATCATCAGGTTCATTGTCTCCTTCCCCGGAGTCTTTCTCCCCCTCCCCACCTATTCATAGTCCAGGGGGGCAGGAAGCCTTGGATAGAAGGCACAAACAAATTGAGACATATGCCCCCCCTCCCCGCCCCTCCTCAGCCCCATCGGGGAGCACCATCGCCCTATTTCTAAGCGGGAACAATGGAGGCATTTTCAGGCTGTTTAAAACCCTCCAGAAAAGAACAGTTGTCCCCCCTGGGATCAGATGGGAAGGCCCGATGCAGCCTATTAAACTCCAATTGTCCCTCCTTCATTAGCCCCGACTCTCTTAAGAGGGGAAGGAGAGAGAAAGAGAGAGAGGGAGAGAGAGAGAGAGAAAGGAAGAAGAGCTTTAAAATGAAGTGCACCTCGAGACAAGATTGGCACAATAACCAAACGAGGTCCTCATTTAAAGGGGCCCAGACGCTGAGCTTGTCGATCAGAAAAGGTCGTTCGAATCCCCAGCGCCGCATAACGGAGGGAGCTCCCTTGACTCGTCCCAACTTCTGCCAACCGAGCCGTTCGAAAGCACGTTAAAAAATGCAAGTAGAAAAAGAGGAGCCACCTTTGGTGGGAAGGGAACAGCGTTCCGCGTGCCTTCGGGCATTGAGTCATGGCGGCCACCTGGCCACGGAGAACGTCTTCGGACAGCGCTGGCTCTTCGGCTTTGGAACGGAGATGAGCAGCGCCCCCTAGAGTCGGGGACGACTAGCACGTAGGTGCGAGGGGAACCTTTACCTTTTACCTTAATTTGTTCTCGTCCTTTGTTTAAAAATTATACACACCTCTCTGTACTTATAATTTCCAGGGCTGGATTAAGACAGATTTCTTCCCAAGCCTCAAACCTGGAAGGGGGAAAAACAGAGTCAACGAATAAATGGAAGCAAGCCACTCTCGTTTTAGGACTTGCTGAGAGAAAAGCTTATTAATTGCTCAGATGGCTCTGGGCTAAAGGTTTCACCAAGACACGTACAAGAGGCAGAGAAATGCACATTGTTGCTGCTTCAGTCACACGGTGGAAAGTCCGTCTCTTAGGATCAGCATTAGACGTTGCTATTTGTCCGGTCAAGTGTCTGCTGCATCTGGTTGAAAGTCCAGCTAATTCGAGCCTCCCTATCCAAGAGCAGCCCTGTAATCTTCCAAACCACGTGAAGTGTTAATGCCACTGTATAGTGCCCTGGTAAGGCCACACTTGGAATACTGCATACAGTTTTGGTCGCCATGATGTAGAAAAGACGTGGAGACTCTGGAAAGAGTGCAGAGAAGAGCAACCAAGATGATTAGGGGACTGGAGACTAAAACATATGAAAAATGGTTGCAGGAACTGGGTATGTCTAGTTTGATGAAGAGAAGGACCAGGGGAGACATGATAGCAGAGTTCCGATATCTCAGAGGGTGCCACAAAGAAGAGGGAGTCAAACTATTCTCCAAGGCACCTGGGGGCAGGACAAGAAGCAATGGGTGGAAACTAATCAAGGAGAGAAGCAACTTAGAACTAAGGAGAAATTTCCTGACAGTTAGAACAATTAACCTCTGGAACAGCTTGCCTCCAGAAGTGGTGAATGCCCCAACACTGCAAGTCTTTAAGAAGATGTTAGATAGCCATTTGTCTGAAATGGTATAAGGTTCCTGCCCACGCAGGGGGTTGGACTAGAAGATCTCCAAGGTCCCTTCCAACTCTGCTATTGTATTATTGTATTATTGTAAATTGCACGGATCAAATGACTCCCCAATCCACAGCAGAGTGTTATCCTGATGGATTGCGGAAACACCTATGCTCCGATTTCAAGAAGAGGATTAGAGAACCATTCGTCTGAAATTGTGTCCGGTTTCCTGCTTGAGGGGGCGGGGGGGTTGGACTAGAAGGCCTCTAAGGTCCCCTTTCCGCTCTGCTCTGCTCGGAGGAGTTGGCCGTATTTCCCTGAAAGGAAGAATGCAAAAACGGCCTTGAAACAAGCGACAGGCAAACAAGCTTTTAAGCCTGAAGAAAATCCATCCCACGGTTTCTTGATTTGTTAAAAGTATTGTTTAAAAAGTTTTAAAGGGTTTAAGTAAGGCTTGGAAAAGGACAAATGTTTTCAGTCTCTGACTTTGTGGGGATTTCCACCCCCCCAACCCCTCAATCTCTGGGGAAGAGCTAGTAAAACACAACCCCCACATTAAGGGTAGCCTCGAGCATTTTGCAAGATTTGGCCTAGCCATTTATCCCTTCCCTGGGGTGATTTTGTTAGTTTCACAGAAACTCTAGAAATCTAGTATTTACTGAAACTTTTGAAAGGTATGCATTGGGTGTAGTGAACTGCATGGACGAAAACATGAAAACATATGCCTTTTAATCAAATGTATTAAAAAAGCCAAATATCGCTGACTCATCACGAAATCTGCAGAACTGTAAGACCTGCAAACTTGAAATTTGGCACGTTATGTTCCTCTTGGCTTCTAGGTGCTCGCTAAGGAAGGATTTTTCGAAACGGCCATCAGAGCATTCGTATTTCTTATACAGTAATTCACACGCTCTGATGCTAAGGTGTTCTACTCCCCCTCCCCACCTGAAAAGAACTCTGTTCCAACTGCCATGTTTTCTTATGTTAACACGCTCTGAGGCTAAGGAGTTAGACATTCTACTCCCCCTCCTCACCTGAAAAAGAACTCTGTTCCAACTGCCATGTTTTCTTATGTTAACACGCTCTGAGGCTAAGGAGTTAGACATTCTACTCCCCCTCCTCACCTGAAAAAGAACTCTGTTCCAACTGCCATGTTTTCTTATGTTAACACGCTCTGAGGCTAACGAGTTAGACATTCTACTCCCCCTCCTCACCTGAAAAAGAACTCTGTTCCAACTGCCATGTTTTCTTATGTTAACACGCTCTGAGGCTAAGGAGTTAGACATTCTACTCCCCCTCCTCACCTGAAAAAGAACTCTGTTCCAACTGTCAGTTGCCTCACATTCCATTACCTCAGTTCAAACTGGCGGATGTTCCACTCCTTCCCTCAGGAGCGGCCTGTGGCTCCTTACAGTACTAAACCTCAACAAAATGTCTACGCCTTCTACCTATGGAACTGCTTCCGAACTCAAAGTGGCGGGAGCGATATTCCCTTATGTGTTTCAATCACCGATCACCACTGAGCCAACGGATTGAACCGGATTTCTCCTGCATTGCCCGATCACACAGTTTCATCGCGAAGCATGGGTCTCCAGCTACTTCCCTATAATTTTTGGCCACCGTAAGCTAAGTTCCAAGCAGAGGGAAGACCTGCAAGGGTGCAAGGCCAGGGGCCGGCGCCTGGAGGCTCAGTGGGTTGAGATGGCCAGCCAGTTCCAGGCCATGATGCAGCCCCACTGGAACGAGGCCCTCCGGCTCTTCGCCACCAGCGGTTCTTCCCTCCAGCCTTCGCCCCAAGCTCCCCACCAGGAGGCTGATGTGGGAATTTCTGCCCCCTCCGACCCACACAAAGAGACCCCGAAGGGGGAGACTCTCTGCAGCAACACAATCGTTCGTTGCACGTATCCATCCCAGGGGCCGTAGTTTGAGCCCCCCCCTGATTTCGTGCAATATATAAACATGCAGATCATTTTTCTGCGGACCACCAAAACTTCCTCGCGGACCACCAGTGGTCCAGGGACCACCAGGTGGTGACCGCTGCCCTAAGGCAATTACGATCCTTGGAGTCCAACCAGCGCCTCAAATCGGAATGGCGTAAGATGCCCACCGGCGGTGGTGAAGGGCATCGGTGCAGAAAAACCCAGGACTCCTTAAACTCCCAATTAACTCCCAGATTATCTTTTGAAACCCCGGAGATCTGGAGCTGGGCTTGAGTTACTGGCAGCCTGGGTGAGAAACTCTAAAGAGAGCAGGGAAGGCCTCCAGACCCTTGGGTTAAAGTTCCAGCCTCCGCCGGCTGACCTCTGGGGCAGGCGATGCTGTGCTATTGACTGATTTGGCGATAAACAGCCCCCCTGTCCCATCCCATCCCTCCCAGCCTTTGCCGTCTCCCTGCCCAGGCAAACAAGAGGAGGCAACAACCTTTCTTAAGTTAACAGATAATTAATAATAATAATACTTTTAATTTATAAACCGCTCTCTCTCCCCGAAGGGACTCGAGGCGGTGCACAGGGAATTTAAAAATACGTGTATAAAACCACAAACATAACACAATATTAAAAGGAATTAAACTAAAACCCTGCGCTTAAAATCCCAAACTAAAACTAAACCCCTACAAAACCCTAAAAAAAAGTTCAATTACCCCAGGCCGGCCAAGCAGAAGAAATGTGTTTTTAGTTTTTGGACGGAAGGAGCGGAGGTCCGTGGTTGTTCTAATTTCGGGGGGAAGGTCGTTTGGATTAGATGGAAAACCTAGATGGAATTGTTTGGATTAGATGGAAAACCTGGAATCTCAGCCTGGCTTTCGGGGTTTGGAATCAAATCCGAAACGAACAGGGAAAAAAAAACAAAAAATATTGGGGACCGCCAACGGCCAGCACAGCTGGCGGCAGACTCAGACAGTGAGGAGGGTTGGGTAGGAACCTGGGCCAGTCCCGGAGTCTGGGGAAGGCTCTGATGAGGGCTCTGTGTCGGAGGCAGAGATGGGGTCAGGGCCGTCTGACAGTGATCAGCTGCCTTCGGAGTCAGACATCCGTGAGGCAGAAGAACAGCTGGAGCCTGTTCCCAGTGTGCGCATGCCAGACGAAGGGAACAGCTAAAGAACAGGGGTCGACTTGGGAGTAAGGCCACAGATGGACGATGAACGGCCCCTCCCACAGTGAATAGAAGAGGAGCAACAGGGGAGTGGAGTTTGCAGGAGACCATTAGTTCGCTTCGTTGGTTCGTGCCTCGCCTTGCCAAATTTTGCAGATCTCATCCTGGCAGCTCTCCAAGCCAGAGAAGGTCTGTGACTGTAAAACCACCCTCGAAAGACTTTGCTGGATGGGAAGGAGCAGAATTCACACCGAATTAATAAAAATGATCTTTGTCAGAGTTGGTTTCCTGCCCTTGGGAAGCCTCGCTCGAAACAAATGTCTTATATTCATCCCTTGAACTTCTATTTAAATCTGAGGTTTTGCTTGCTTAGCGTCTAAGCTGTATTTTGCCTTTATATATATATATATATTAAACTTCTCTCTCTCTTTTCCTGGTGGTATGCAAAGGTAGACATAATCCTGGCCTCCTCTGCCCAATAAATAGGAATTGTTCCCCAAACGAAGCCCATTTTCTGTCCTTCCTTCTGGGGGACAAATCTCCCGACACAATTTTTTACTTCGCTTATGGCTCGGTTGTGCAAGGAGAATCCAGACAATTGAGTTAATTACGTAAACAAATCTTGTTTAAGTAACCCTGCATAAAGGCATCCCAGCTAAGTTGACCAAACACGCCTTGAGGTTTTGCAGGGAACTCAAACCAGTTGATCCAGAGTGTCGTAAGCTAATCTATATTTAAATTATAAAATCAGAGAAGGAGGAAGGGGAGGAGGAGAGAAAGGACCTAGAGTTAGACTGTTATAATATTTTTTAGGAGCCCAGAAATAAGAGAAATCAAAGCTTTCGGGGGTCATTTTTCCACCGTAAAAAAAACAATGTCAGGTCTTATTTACATGCCAATGTGGAAGGCTCTATCTATCTAGTTCCATCCATCCTTCACCCATCCCTTCATTCCTCCCTCCATAATACCTACATATCTCTCTGTTTGTCTCTGTTTGTCTCTCTTTCTCTGTCTCCCTCTGTCTCTCTGTGTGTCTCTTTCTGTTTTTGTCTCTCTCTGTCTCTGTCTTTTTGTCTGTCTCTCTGTGTGTGTGTCTCTGTCTCTCTTTCTGTCTCTCTTTCCCTGTCTCTCTTTCTCTCTGTGTGTGTGTCTCTCTCTGTCTCTCTGTCTCTCTCAGTCTTTCTGTCTGTCGCTCGCTGTCTCTCTCTCTGTTTCTCTTTGTCTGTGTGTCTCTCTGTGTGACTTTCTGTTTCTCTGTCTCTGTCTGTCTTTCTCTCTCTCTCTGTCTCTCTGTGTCTTTCTGTTTTTGTCTCTCTCTGTCTCTCTCTGTGTCTGTCTCTCTTTCTTTCTGTCTCTGTCTGTCTCTTTCTCTGTGTGTGTGTCTCTGTCTCTTTCTGTCTCTCTCTCTCTCTGTCTTTCTCTTTCTCTGTCTCTCTCTGTCTCTGTCTTTCTCTCTCTCTTTCTGTCTCTCTGTCTCTCTGTCTCTCTCTCTGTCTCTCTATGTCTCTCTCTTTCTGTGTCTCTCTGTCTTTCTCTCTGTCTCTCTGTGTCTCTCTATCTCTCTGTCTCTGTCTGTCTGTCTGTCTGTCTCTCTTTCTGTCTCTGTCTCTCTCTTTCTGTGTCTCTGTCTTTCTCTCTGTCTCTCTGTGTGTGTCTCTATCTCTCTGTCTCTCTCTGTCTTTCTGTCTGTCTCTCTGTCTCTCTCTCTTTCTGTGTCTCTGTCTCTCTATGTCTCTCTCTTTCTGTGTCTCTGTCTTTCTCTCTGTCTCTCTGTGTGTCTCTCTATCTCTCTCTCTCTCTGTCTTTCTGTCTGTCTGTCTCTCTGTCTCTCTCTCTTTCTGTGTGTGTCTCTCTCTCTGTCTCTCTCTCTGTCTCTCTCTCTTTCTGTGTCTGCCTTTCTCTCTGTCTCTCTGTGTGTCTCTCTATCTCTCTGTCTCTCTCTGTCTCTCTGTCTGTCTCTCTCTCTCTCTGCCCCCGCTCTTTCAGCTTGCTTCAAAATGAGTGTTTGCTTTCTCCTCGCTTTTCTTCAGCCTTTTTTCTCCCTCTCTGGGTTCGAGCGAGGAAAAACAAACAAATAACTATCTCTCTGTTGGGGGAATTGCCTAATGAAATATTGAAGATTTGGATGGGCCCACCACCTCTTGTTTGCTGCGGCTTCCTTTTGTGTGAGCAAGAATGCGAGGAGGTTGCCAGGGGCCTCTGCCGCTCGGTGGGGACGGGCGTTTGCATTGGTTCCAGCTGTGTCCCCGGGATTCCTGGCTGAGAAAACAGCTTGTCCCTCCTTTTGTCCGGCATTGTGAAGAAGACACCGAGGAGGCCCACGTTTATACAAACCAGATAGCTGTGGTTGCCGGACCTTCAGGTTTTGTCCTTTTTTCCCCCCCTGGGCGGAAAAAATGGTCACGGAGACCAAACACAGGGGCTGGAAAGACAGAGCGGCAACGTGTTCCAGGGAATAATAAAATGAGGATTCCCATGAAGGCAATAAATCCAAAAGCAGAAATGAGTTATTCTGCTCACTCGAGGAAGCCTCCTGCTGCTTCAACCCTTGGAAGCAGATTTTCCTCCTCCCCACTAACTAGAATAGAATAGAATGGAATGGAATGGGATGGAATGGAATGGAATAAGGAATAGAATAAGGAATAGAGTAGAATTACAATTACAGTTAGAATAGAATAAGGAATAGAGTAGAATTAGAATAGAATAAGGAATAGAATAGAATAGAATAAGGAATAGAGTAGAATCAGAATAGAATAGAATAGAATAGGAAATAGAGTAGAATTAGAATAGAATAGAATAAGGAATAGAATAGAATAAGGAATGAAGTAGAATTAGAATTAGAATAGAATAGAATAAGGAATAGAGTAGAATTAGAATAGAATAGAATAGAATAGAATAGAATAGAATAGAATAGAATAGGAAATAGAGTAGAATTAGAATTAGAATTAGAGTAGAATAAATAGAATAGAATAAGGAATAGAATAGAATAGAATAGAATAAGGAATAGAGTAGAATCAGAATAGAATAGAATAGAATAGGAAATAGAGTATAATTAGAATAGAATAGAATAAGGAATAGAATAGAATAGAATAAGGAATGAAGTAAAATTAGAATTAGAATAGAATAGAATAAGGAATAGAGTAGAATTAGAATAGAATAGAATAGAATAGGAAATAGAGTAGAATTAGAATTACAATTAGAATTAGAGTAGAATAAATAGAATAGAATAAGGAATAGAATAGAATAGAATAAGGAATGAAGTAGAATTAGAATAGAATAGAATAGAATAAGGAATAGAGTAGAATTAGAATTACAATTAGAATTAGAGTAGAATAAATAGAATAGAATAAGGAATAGAATAGAATAGAATAGAATAAGGAATAGAATAGAATAGAATAGAATAAGGAATGAAGTAGAATTAGAATTAGAATAGAATAGAATAAGGAATAGAGTAGAATTAGAATAGAATAGAGAATAGAGTAGAATTAGAATTACAATTAGAATTAGAGTAGAATAAATAGAATAGAATAAGGAATAGAATAGAATAAAATAGGAATAGAATAGAGTAGAATAGAATAGAATAAGGAATATAGAATTAGAATAGAATAGAATAGAATAGAGTAGAATTAGAATTACAATTAGAATTACAATTAGAGTAGAATAAATAGAATAGAATAAGGAATAGAGTAGAATTAGAATTAGAATTAGAATTAGAATAGAATAGAATAGAATAGAATAGAATAGAATAGAAGGGACCTTGGAGGTCTTCTAGTCCAGCCCCCTGCTTTGGCAGAAAACCCTGCACCACTTCAGACAAATGGCTATCCAACATCTTCTTAAAAGATTCCAGTATTGGGGCATTCACAACATCTGGAGGCAACTTCTGTTCCACTGGTTAATTGCCCTCACTGTCAGGAAATTTCTCCTTAGTTCTAAGTTGCTTCTCTCCTGGATTAGTTTCCATCTGTTTCTTTTTCTCCTGCCTCCTGGTGCTTTAGAGAATAGGTGCTCCCCCCCTCCTTTCTGTGGCAGCCCCTCAAATATTGTACGACTGCTATCAAGTCACCCCTGGTCCTTCTCTGAAGACTGGACTCCCTAGCCTTAAATGAATACCCCCAAAGTTGGGACAGGCTAAAGCAGGCAGAGGTCTAAATTGTGAAGGAAGTCCTTCCACCCTCTGGGATGAAGCTTTTCACTCTAGGGCCCTGCTTTCATTTTCCCAACCCTTGGGACTTTCTTTAGCCCCAAATTTGGGCCTGTGAGGGAGCTTCGTCACACCTGGAAAGGATCTGCACTGACTTTAAAAGGTGGAGATTACAATTGTGAGGAGCAAGAAAAAACTTGGAGAAAAAAGACACAATCTTTGGAGGAGGGGATAAATGGGGAACTCATCAAATTTGCAGACGACACCAAGCTGGCAGGAAGAGCCAACACTCCAGAAGATAGGCTTAAGATACAGAAGGATCTTGACAAACTTGAACATTGGGCACTATCTAATAAAATGAAATTCAATTGTGAAAAAAGTAAGGTTCTACATTTAGGCAAGAAAAACAAAATGCACAGGTACAGTATAGGTGGTACCTTGCTCAATAGTAGCAACTGTGAGAGGGATCTAGGAATCCTAGTGGACAACCATTTAAATAGGAGCCAGCCGTGGGCAGCAGCTGCCAAAAAAGCCAACACAGTTCTAGGCTGCATAAACAGAGGGATAGAATCTAGATCACGTGAAGTGTTAATGCCACTGTATAGTGCCTTGGTAAGGCCACACTTGGAATACGGCATACAGTTTTGGTCGCCACGATGTAGAAAAGACGTGGAGACTCTGGAAAGAGTGCAGAGAAGAGCAACCAAGATGGTTAGGGGACTGGAGGCTAAAACATATGAAGAACGGTTGCAGGAGCTGGGTATGTCTAGTTTGATGAAGAGAAGGACCAGGGGAGACATGATAGCAGTGTTCCGATATCTCAGAGGGTGCCACAAAGAAGAGGGAGTCAAACTATTCTCCAAGGCACCTGGGGGCAGGACAAGAAGCAATGGGTGGAAACTAATCAAGGAGAGAAGCAACTTAGAACTAAGGAGAAATTTCCTGACAGTGAGAACAATTAACCTCTGGAACAGCTTGCCTCCAGAAGTTGTGAGTGCCCCAACCCTGGAAGTCTTTAAAAAGATGTTAGATAGCCATTTGTCTGAAATGGTATAAGCTTCCTGCCCACGCAGGGGGTTGGACTAGAAGACCTACAAGGTCCAACTCTGCTATTGTATTGTATTGTATTGTATTGTATTGTATTGTATTGTATTGTATTGTATTGTATTGTATTGTATTGTATTGTATTGTATTGTATTGTATTGTATTGTATTTGCAAAGGATGCAACCCCTGATCCGGGATGAGGAAACTGTCTCAAAAAAGCTGGAATCCATCCCTGACACAGCAGAGATGGAAAAAATGAAGGAAAGAGACCTTGAATTATTGCACCGTAATAATTCCAAACGAACCCAAAAAAAAATGGCTGGGAAGATTGTCTCAAGATTGAAAAGAACGGGGTACGCCTGCTTGGAAAAAAAAAACCAAGAGGACACAGAGAGGCAATCAACGTCCTGACCATCTGAAAAGCCGGTCAGGGAGATAATGGCAATAGCCGTGGCCCCTTATTGCGCGAGGAGGGACGGAAATGTGCAAGCAAGCGAGCCCTGGCAAATTTGCAGAAGGAAGGACGACAAAGTAGGGTAAACTTGCCTTAGATTGCAATTGGCTGCGTCCCTGGCCGGAGATGTTTAAACAGACACAGCTGTTGGTCAGGATATTACTGTTGTGGCACGCCAGCGGTCAGTAGAACTGGTGGCAGACCCAGGCAGTGAGGAGGGTTGGGGAGGAACATGGGCCAGCCCTGGAGTCTGGGGAAGGCTCTGAGGAGGGCTCTGGGTCGGAGGCAGAGAAGGGGCCCAGGACAGTGGTGGGTTTCTGCAGGCTCGCACCTACTCGCGAGAGCCGGTTGGTGAAATTTAGAGAACCGGTGAGAGGGGGTTCCACCGGCGTACCTGGAAGTAAATCTGGCCCGCCGCTGCCAGTGACCCAACGGGAAGGAAAGGAAAGGAAAGGAAAGGAAGGGAAGAAAGAAAGAAAGAAAGAAAGAAAGAAAGAAAGAAAGAAAGAAAGAAAGAAAGAAAGAAAGAAAGAAAGAAAGAAAGAAAGAAAGAAAGAAAGAAAGAAAGAATGAATTTATCATCACAATTGAGTCCAAAATTTTGGTTGCTAAGCAAGAGCGTTGTTAAATGAGTTTCACCACATTTTAAAAGGTGGCCACTCCCACCCTGTCACATGACTGCCAAGCCACGCCCACAAAATAGGCCACACCTAGAGAGTAGGTTCTAAAAAAATTTGAAACCCACCACTGGCCCAGGGCCCTATGCCAGTGATCAGCTGCCTTCAGAGTCAGACCTCAGTGAGGCAGAAGAACAGCTGGAGCCTGTTCCCAGGGTGCGCATGCACAGAGTTGCCAGACGAAGGGAACAGCTAAAGCTACCTTTAAAGCGCTCCATGGCAAGGGACCTGGCTACCTGCAAGACCATCAAATACCTCCCACCGACCAATGCGCTCACACAGAGAGGGCCTCCTCAGGGTGCCGTCGGCCAGGCAATGTCGGCTGGTGACCCCCCAGGGGGAGAGCCTTCTCTGTGGCGGCTCCTGCCCTCTGGAATGACCTACCCACCGACGTACGCACGATTACGGACCTGCGCCTCTTCCGTCGGGCTTTGAAGACCTATCTATTTTGTGCGGCCGGCCTGGCGTAATTTTTTTAAAAAATGGTTTTAGTAGGTTTTATTAATGGTTTTAGAACAGGCGTATTATTTAATATATTTTTAAATATATATCTCATGTATTTTTATATTTTATATCACTGATTGTATTGCTGCCTGTACATCGCCCTGAGTCCCGGAAGGGAGAAGGGCGTATAGAAATTTAATAAATTAAATTTAATTTAATTTAATTTAAAAAGAGGAGTTGACTTGGGAGGAAGGCCACAGGCGGACAATAAATGGCCCCTCCCAAAGGAAATAAAAGAGGAGCAAAAGAGGAGGGGAGTGCTTGGAATCCTGCATTCAGTTTTCCTTGCCCCCCATCAGTGGTGGGTTTCTGCAGGCTCGCACCTACTCGCGAGAGCCGGTTGGTGAAATTTAGAGAACCGGTGAGAGGGGGTTCCACTGGCGTACCTGGAAGTAAATCTGGCCCGCCGCTGCCAGTGACCCAACGGGAAGGAAAGGAAAGGAAGGAAGGAAGGAAGGAAAGAAAGGAAAGAAAAGAAAGAAAGGAAGAAAGAAAGAAAGAAAGAAAGAAAGAAAGAAAGAAAGAAAGAAAGAAAGAAAGAAAGAAAGAAAGAAAGAAAGAAAGAAAGAAAGAATCATCACAATTGAGTCCAAAATTTTGGTTGCTAAGCAAGAGCGTTGTTAAATGAGTTTCACCACATTTTAAAAGGTGGCCACTCCCACCCTGTCACATGACTGCCAAGCCACTCCCACAAAATAGGCCACACCTACAGAGTAGGTTCTAAAAAAAATTGAAACCCACCACTGCCCCCCATGTAAAAAAGATGTGGAGACTCTAGAAAGAGTGCAGAGAAGAGCAACAAAGATGATTAGAGGATTGGAGACTAAAACATGTGAAGAACGGTTGCAGGAACTGGGCAGGTCTAGTTTAATGAAAAGAAGGACCAGGGGAGACATGATAGCAGCCTTCCAATCTCTCAGGGGCTGCCCCAAAGAAGAGGGAGTCAAGCTATTCTCCAAAGCACCTGAGGGCAGGACAAGAAGCAACGGGTGGAAACTAATCAAGAAACTTCCTGACTGTGAGGACAATTAACCAGTGGAACAGAAGTTTTCTCCAGACGCTGTGGGTGCTTTATCAGTGCAGGTTTTAAAGAAGAAACTCCACAGCTAGTTATCTGAAATAGTGTATGTTCTCCTGCTTAAGCAGGGGGCTGGACTAGAAGACCTCCAAGGTCCCTTCCAGCTTCTATTCTATTCTGTTCTGTTCTATTCTATTTAACAGAATTGGAAGGGACCCTTGTGGGTCATCTAGTCCCACCCCCTGCCCAAGCAGGAGACCTTACACCACTTCTGACAAATGACAGTCCAATCTCTTCTTGAAAGCATCCATGGATGAAGCTCTCACAACTTCCGAAGGCAACTTTCTCCTTATTTCCAGGTTGAATCTCTCCTTGTTTGGTTTCCATCCATTCTTCCGTCTATTCTATTCTATATTCTAATTCCTATTCCTATTCCTATTCCTATTCCTACTCTACTCTATTCCCTCTTCTACTTTCTATTCTGTTCTATTTTCTATTCTCTCTTCTATATACTCTTCTATTCTCTCTTCTATTTTCTTTTCTATTCTCTCTTCTATATTCTATTCTCTCTTCTATATTCTATTCCCTCTTCTATATTCTATTCTATTCTCTTCTCTCTTCTATATTCTCTTCTTTCTCTCTTCTGTACTCTATTCCATTCAATTCTATTCTCTATTCTACTTTCTATTCTGTTCTATTTTCTATTCTATTCTCTCTTCTATATTCTCTTCTATTCTCTCTTCTATTTTCTATTCTATTCTCTCTTCTATATTCTATTCTCTCTTCTATGTTCTCTTCTATTCTATATTCTCTTCTATTCTCTTCTCTCTTCTATATTCTCTTCTATTCTCTCTTCTATTTTCTATTCTATTCTCTCGTCTATATTCTATTCTCTCTTCTATGTTCTCTTCTATTCTATATTCTCTTCTATTCTCTTCTCTTCTATATTCTCTTCTATTCTATTATCTCTTCTATATTCTCTTCTTTCTCTCTTCTGTACTCTATTCCATTCAATTCTATTCTCTCTTCTACTTTCTATTCTAATCTATTTTCTATTCTATTCCTCTTCTCTCTTCTCTTCTCTTCTATTCTCTCTTCTCTTCTCTTCTATTTTCCATTCCATTCAATTCTATTCTCTCTTCTACTTTCTAGTCTAATCTATTTTCTATTCTATTCTATTCTCTCTTCTATTCTCTTCTCTTCTATTTTCTATTCTATTCTACTCTATTCTACTCTACTCTAAAGTTTTTTTTAAAGAAGAGACTGGACAGCCATTTGTCTGAAGGGGTACAGGCTCTCCCGCTCAAGCAGGGGGAGGGGGAGGTTGGACTAGAAGACCTCCAAGGTCCCTTCCAACTCTTTTATACTACGTCTCTGCCCTATGAATCACCGACTCCTTTTGGCCTAGCTAGCCGGAGATTCCGGGAGGCGTCATAATCCCTCCCTCGGCCTGTGGGACTCTGCCCTGGAGCTCAGCTGTGACCTTGGCCAGGAGCCCGGAGGGAGGGCTGTGTGTGTGTGTGTGTGTGTGTGTGTGTGTGTGTGTGTGTGTGTGTGTAAAAAAGGAGTCTCCAGAAAGAGGAGCAGTTCAAGGGGAAAACATCTCCCCGGTTAAGTGTCAGCAGAGGGAGCACGGCTGAGGGGCCGACCTCGGCGAATGGCGGCCGCCCATCCAATTACAAGACCTGGCAAGGGCAGCGTGAGAAAGTAAGGGGGGGCCTACGGGCCAGTGCCTTTGCAGCTGCAGAAAAACCCAGGGCAGGGGCGATGAGGAGATGCTGCAAGGGAGGGAGGGGAAACACACACACACACACACACAAGCCCTGATTAGAGAAAGATCTGCCCCCCCTCTCACCCAGAAGCCACCGCAAACACACATGTGACACACACACACACCGCCTCCTGCCAACTGCACAACACCAAGTGGATTTGAGGCCGCAGGAGTGTGGAATTTCCCAGGCGGGTGGGAAGGGAAGGGGTTAGAGCTGGGCCCTGCAAGAGGCCAAAAAGCAGAGCTGTCAACACCCTTGAGGTTGAGGCAGGGCAGGGGGCAAGGCAGGGGGAGGGGAAGGCAGCCCACCCACCCACCCCTCCCCTTCTTAGAGGGAGCAACACTTCACTGTCCCGTTCTGCCTCCCCCCATCCCGTCCCACTCCCCCCCACCACCACCACCACCCCGGTTCATTTTCCAGATGCGAGAAACTCAAAAGTTTAGATCTGTTGTTTCTCAACCTGGGCGACTTGAAGTCCTGGGGACTTCAACTCCCAGAATCCCCCAGCCAGCTATAGCTGGGAGTTCTGGGAGTTGAAGTCCCCAGGACGTCAAGTCGCCCAGGTTGAGAAACACTGGGTTTAGATCAGTGGTGGGTTTCTGCAGGCTCGCACCTACTCGCGAGAGCCGGTTGGTGAAATTTAGAGAACCGGTGAGAGGAGGTTCCACCGGCGGACCTGGAAGTAAATCTGGCCCGCCGCTGCCAGTGACCCAACAGGAAGGAAAGAAAAGGAAGGAAGGGAGGAAGGAAGGAAGGAAAGAAAGAAAGAAAGAAAGAAAGAAAGAAAGAAAGAAAGGAAAGAAAGAAAGAAAGAAAGAAAGAAAGAGAGAGAGGAAGAAAGGAAAGAAAGAAAGAAAAAAGAAAGAAAGAAAGAGAGAGAGAGAGGAAGGAAAGAAGGAAGGAAGTTCTTTTCAGGTGGGGAGGGGGAGTAGAACGTCTAAGTCCTTAGAATCAAAGTGTGTTAATATAAGGCAACTGGCAGTTGGAACAGAGTTCTTTTCAGGTGGGGAGGGGGAGTAGAACATCTAACTCCTTAGCATCGAAGTGTATTAATATAATACTGTGTAAGAAATACTAATGATCTGATGGTCATTTCAAAAAATCCTTTCTTACCAAGCACCTAGAAGCCACGAGGCACCTACGTGCCAAATTTCAGACTACCCTCCATTTGAGCAATTATTATTTTGGGGCAGCCTGGGCTCTAATGAGACACCAGCTCCAGCCCCCCTTCCCCAGCCTTTTCGCAGCACCCTTACAAAATGGCCTGGCTGTCCTCCAGAGGAAAGCAAATTTAATTTAAGCCTCTGCGGAAGGAGGAAGGAATGAGAGCGACGGCTGTAGGATCGTGCCCAGCTCATGTAGGTCATGGGACCGATCTGGGAGCAATCTTAGTTTAGCCCTGGCCTCTGTTAACACGTCAGGAAATTGAATCCCCACCCTCCCCTTTCCCTACTCCGCTGTCTGCTCACAACCCATTTCCTCCTGGCTCCATGACATCCAGAAGTGTTTCAGACAAGGATTGGCAGGGCAGGAATTGATGTGGCCTTAACACCCGTTGGGAAATAAAGTTGGGCAATTCTGGCCTAGGAGAAGTGGGAGAGAGGGGCGGGGGAGAGGGAGGAAGAAAAAAGGGTGGTAGGGAAGGAGAAGGAGGGAGGAAGAAAGAAAAGAGGACGGGAGGGGGAGAGAGGATGGGAGGGAGGAAGAAAGAAAAGAGGAAGGGAGGGGGAGAGAGGGAGGGAGGGAGGGAGGAAGAAAAAAGGGAGGGAGGGAGGAAGAGAGAGGGAGGGAAAAGGAGGGAGGGAGGAAGAAAAAAGGAAGAGGGAGGAAGGAAGGAAGGAAGGAAGGAAGCAAGGAAGGAAGGAAGGAAGGAAGGAAGGAAGGAAGGAAGAAAAAATGGAGGGAGGAAGAGAGAGTGAGAGGGAGGACGAGAGAAGGAGAGAGGAAGGAAGGGAGAAAAAAGAAAGGGAGGGAGGGAGGGGAAAAAAGAAAAAAGGGAAGGGGAGGAAGCGAGAGGGAGGAAGGAAGAGAGAAGGAGGGAGGGAGAAAGGAAGAAAAAAGGAAGAGAGAAAGAGGGAGGGACGGAGGGACAGAGGGAGGAAGAAAGAAAAAAAGGAGGGATGGACAGAGGGAGAGAGAAAGAGAGAGGAGGGAGGAATACAGTGTCCCTTATGCCAAATATTTTTTTAGCGTGTCTGTCGCTTTCCTGAAGAGGGAAAAATAGCAGCACACATTCTCCTAGGGCCGCCTACACACTGCCAACGTTCTGCATATCCATAAAACACAAGTTCCTTGTGCACAGTCTCTCTCTCTCTCCCCCCTCTCTCTCCCTCTCTCTCTCCCTCTGAGATTCATTTCCTTCTCCCTTCCGTGCTCTGCCTCCCACAAAGAGCCTTTTTTACAATTTTCAATGCATCTGTGGATGCTGTGAGGAGTTTCTGGTGGACTCATTTCCTCCTCTCCCCCACTTTACAGGCTAGAAACCAGGAGAGGGTGAGTTCCAGTCCCACCTTAGGCTAGAAACCGGGAGATGGTGAGTTCTAGTTGCATCTTAGGCTAGAAACCAGGAGAGGGTGAGTTCTAGTCCCACCTTAGGCTAGAAACTGGGAGGTGGTGAGTTCTAGTTGCATCTTAGGCTAGAAACCAGGAGAGGGTGAGTTCTAGTCCCACCTTAGGCTAGAAACTGGGAGGTGGTGAGTTCTAGTTCTACGTTAGGCTAGAAGCCAGGAGACGGCGAGTTCTAGTTGCATCTTAGGCTAGAAACCAGGAGAGGGTGAGTTCTAGTCCCACCTTAGGCTAGAAACTGGGAGGTGGTGAGTTCTAATTCTACGTTAGGCTAGAAGCCAGGAGACGGTGAGTTCTAGTTCTACGTTAGGCTAGAAGCCAGGAGACGGTGAGTTCTAGTTGCATCTTAGGCTAGAAACCAGGAGAGGGTGAGTTCTAGTCCCACCTTAGGCTAGAAACTGGGAGGTGGTGAGTTCTAGTTCTACATTAGGCTAGAAACCGGGAGACGGTGAGTTCCAGTTGCATCTTAGGCTAGAAACTAGGAGAGGGTGAGTTCTAGTCCCACCTTAGGCTAGAAACTGGGGGATAGTGAGTTCTAGTTCTACAGTAGGCTAGAAGCCAGGAGACGGTGAGTTCCAGTTGCATCTTAGGCTAGAAACCAGGAGAGGGTGAGTTCTAGTCCCACCTTAGGCTAGAAACTGGGAGGTGGTGAGTTCTAGTTCTACAGTAGGCTAGAAGCCAGGAGACAGTGAATTCTAGTTGCATCAGGCTAGAAATCAGGAGAGGGTGAGTTCTAGTTCTACATTAGGCTAGAAGCCAGGAGACTGTGAGTTCTAGTTGCATCTTACGCTAGAAACCAGGAGAGGGTGAGTTCTAGTCCCACCTTAGGCTAGAAACTGGGAGATGGTGAGTTCTAGTTCTACATTAGGCTAGAAACCGGGAGACGGTGAGTTCCAGTTGCATCTTAGGCTAGAAACCAGGAGAGAGTCAGTTCTAGTCCCACCTTAGGCTAGAAACTGGGGGATAGTGAGTTCTAGTTCTACAGGAGCCAGTGCGTTCTAGTCCCACCTTAGGCTAGAAATTGGGAGATGGTGCGTTCTAGTTCTACAATAGGCTAGAAACCAGGAGACTGTGAGTTCTAGTTGCATCTTAGGCTAGAAACCAGGAGAGGGTGAGTTCTAGTCCCACCTTAGGCTAGAAATTGGGAGATGGTGCGTTCTAGTTCTACAATAGGCTAGAAGCCAGGAGACGGTGAGTTCTAGTTGCATCTTAGGCTAGAAACCAGGAGAGGGTGAGTTCTAGTCCCACCTGAGGCTAGAAACTGGGAGGTGGTGAGTTCTAGTTCTACATTAGGCTAGAAGCCAGGAGACGGTGAGTTCTAGTTGCACCTTAGGCTAGAAACCAGGAGAGGGTGAGTTCTAGTCCCACCTTAGGCTAGAAACTGGGAGGTGGTGCGTTCTAGTTCTACATTAGGCTAGAAACCGGGAGACGGTGAGTTCTAGTTGCACCTTAGGCTAGAAACCAGGAGAGGGTGAGTTCTAGTCCCACCTTAGGCTAGAAACTGGGAGGTGGTGCGTTCTAGTTCTACATTAGGCTAGAAACCGGGAGACGGTGAGTTCTAGTTGCATCTTAGGCTAGAAACCAGGAGAGGGTGAGTTCTAGTCCCACCTTAGGCTAGAAATTGGGAGATGGTGCGTTCTAGTTCTACAATAGGCTAGAAACCAGGAGACTGTGAGTTCTATTTGCATCCTAGGCTGGAAACTGGGAGATAATGAGTTCTAGTCCTACCTTAGGCTAAGAAACCAGGAGGTGGTGAGTTCTAATCACAAAGCCAGCTTGGGCCAGTTCCCTACTCCAGGAAAGAGGCAATGACAAACCGCTTCTGAAATCTTGCTGAGAAAACTGCAGGGACTTGTCCAGGCAGTTCCCAGAAGTCAAGGCTGACTCAAAGGCAGCCACACGCACACACAAGCTCACACACGCCCTCTTGTCTATCTCCTTTTCCTTCTCCCCAAAGCAGGCAGCATCTCCAGGTGTGCTCTGCTGAATAAACCCCAGCCGGTGAGGACTAGAAGACTTCCAAGGCCCCTTCCCGCTCTATTCTGATTGATATTGATTAATTGATAGTAGTGGGTCTCCTGCCTGAACAGGGGACTGGACTAGAAGACCTCCAAGGCCCCTTCCAGCTGATTGGTTGATATGGTAAAAGGTCTCCTGCTTGAGCAGGGGGTTGGACTAGAAGACCTCCAAGGCCCCTTCCAGCTCTATTCTGATTGATTGATATAGTAGAGGGTCTCCTGCCTGAACAGGACTAGAAGACCTCCAAGGCCCCTTCCAGCTGATTGATTGATATGGTAAAAGGTCTCCTGCTTGAGCAGGGGGCTGGACTAGAAGACCCACCAGGCCCCTTCCAGCTCTATTCTGATTGATTGATTTATATGGAGAGGGTCTCGTGCCTGAACAGGGGGCTGGACTAGAAGACCTCCAAGGCCCCATCCAGCTGATTGATTGATATGGTAAAAGGTTTCCTGCTTGAAAAGGGGGTTGGACTAGAAGACCTCCAAGGCTCCTTCCAGCTCTATTCTGTTTGATTGATTGATTGATTGATATGGAGAGGGTCTCCTGCCTGAAAAGGGGGTTGGACTAGAAGACCTCCAAGGCCCCTTCCAGCTCTATTCTGATTGATTGATTGATTGATTGATATGGAGAGGGTCTCCTGCCTGAAAAGGGGCTTGGACTAGAAGACCCCCCAGGCCACTTCCAGCTCTATTCTCATTGATTGATTGATATAGTAGAGGGTCTCCTGCCTGAACAGGGGGCTGGAAGACCTCCAAGGCCCCTTCCAGCTGATTGATTGATATGGTAAAAGGTTTCCTGCTTGAAAAGGGGGTTGGACTAGAAGACCTCCCAGGCCCCTTCCAGCTCTATTTTCATTGATTGGTTGATTGATATAGTAGTTTCCTGCTTGAAAAGGGGGTTGGACTAGAAGACCTCCCAGGCCCCTTCCAGCTCTATTCTCATTGATTGGTTGATTGATATAGTAGAGGGTCTCCTGCCTGAACAGGGGGCTGGACTAGAAGACCTCCAAGGCCCCTTCCAGCTGATTGATTGATATGGTAACAGGTCTCCTGCTTGAAAAGGGGGTTGGACTAGAAGACCTCCCAGGCCCCTTCCAGCTCTATTCTGTTTGATTGATTGATTGATATGGAGAGGGTCTCCTGCCTGAAAAGGGGGTAGGACTAGAAGACCTCCAAGGCCCCTTCCAGCTGATTGATATGGTAAAAGGTCCCCTCCGCGGGTGTTAAACCCCCCACCCACCGAGGCTTGCGTCAGAGTTCCACCTTCCTCCTCCTGATCTCGCCTTTCCTTCCAGGAAGGATCTGGGTAACGTCCTGCAAAACCACACACACACACACACACACCGGGAGAATCCCTGTCCTCGTCCGCCCCGCTTCCTCCCCTCCCTCTTCCGAAAGCCAGCCTAGAATTGTTTCCAAGCGGCTCCTGGGCTTCTTTTGGCTCCGGCGCAAAACGGGCTTCCGCGTAAGCAGGGATGCCTTTTTGGGAAGCCGGAAAGAGAGAGCGCCGGCCGTTGCCTCCCCCCCATCCCGGCAGCAGCCGCGTCCCCAAGGGGGCTCCTTGGCTGGGGCTATTTGGTGAAGCTCTCGGCCCGTCTTTTCCGCTCAAGGGGGCCAGAGGATCGGCCGCGATTCTTTCTTTCGTTCTCCTTCCCGTCCCGTGTGGAGCCCATCCCCCTTGGAAAGGATCAGCCATGCAAAGAGCGCACGGGCTCGTTTTCTGAAGGGTGGGCCAGCTGCAGAAGTCCCTCAAACAGAATAGGGGAGGGGTAGGATGGGATGGGGTAGGAGGGGAGGGGAGGGGAGGGATAGATTAGAGGAGACAAGAAGAGAAGATCGAAGAGAATTGAAGAGAAGAGAGAAGAATAGACAGAAGAGAATGTAGAATAGAAGAGAACAGAGTAGAAGAGGAGAGAAGAAAGAAGAGAGTCATAAGAGAATAGTAGACAGAAGAGAAGAGAACAGAGTAGAAGAGAAGAGTAGACAATACAATACAATACAATAGCAGAGTTGGAAGGGACCTTGTAGGTCTTCTAGTCCAACCCCCTGCGTGGGCAGGAACCTTATACCATTTCAGACAAATGGCTATCCAACATCTTCTTAAAGACTTCCAGGCTTCTCTCCTTGATTAGTTTCCACCCATTGCTTCTTGTCCTGCCCCCAGGTGCCTTGGAGAGAAGAGAACGTAGAATAGAAGAGAAGTGAACAGAGTAGAAGAGGTGAAGAGGAGAGAAGCTAGACAGAAAAGAAAAGTAGACAGAAGAGAAGAGAACGTAGAAGAGAACAAAGTAGGAGAGAAGAGAGAAGAGAAGCTAGACAGAAGGGAAGAGTAGACAGAAGAGAAGAGAACGTAGAAGAGAAGAGAAGATAGACAGAAGAGAAAAAAAGAGTAGACAGAGCAGAAGGGAATGTAGAAGAGAACAAAGGAGAAGAGAAGAGAGAAGAGAAGATAGACAGAAGAGAAGAGTAGACAGAAGAGAAGGGGATGTAGAATAGAAGTGAAGAGAACAGAGTAGAAGAGGAGAGAACGTATTCTCTATTCTCTATTCTACTCTACTATTCTATTCTCTATTCTATTCTACTCCTATTCTTTATTCTATTCTATTCTCTATTCTATTCTACTCCTATTTTATTCTATTCTCTATTCTATTCTATTCTATTCCAACTCTGTTATTCTATTCCAACCCAAGACCGGTGGTGGGGGACAAAAACCAACCCGAACCCCACTTTCCTTCCTGTCTTTTAAACGCTTCCCTCCTTTTCTTTCCCTGGAGTTAAACTCCTGGGAATAAAGGCTTTTTTAACCGACACCCCGAGAAATCTTGACTCATTCCCCCCCCCCCCCATCGCACGAGTTTGTCCTTATTAGCAAAAGGAGAGCGTGCGAGGGAAGAAGGTGGGGGCTGGAGGGGCAAGATTTTTATTCTCTCTGTCTTGCGCAGTGCCCCCCCCCCCAAAATAATAATAATAATAATTTTAATACTTATAAACCGCTCCCTCTCCCCATAGGGACTCCGGGCGGTGCACAGGTAGAATAAAAACAATAAATACATACAAACATTCCTTAAAAACAAATTAAACCTAACCTGCGCTAAAATTTCCCATTAAAACTGAACTATACTAAAACTACCCAGTAAAACCCCAAAGACAGAGAGACTATCCTAGGCCGGCCAGACAGAAAAGATGAGTTTTTAATTTAAGACGGAAGGAGCAGAGGTCCGTGGTCGTCCTAATATCGGGGGGAAGAGCATTCTTTGACAATATCTATGCTCTTTCCAGTTGGGAAGGACAGCCTGAGATTATTCAAACCCTCCCTACCAAAAGCAGCAGCCAGGAAAAAGCTTCGCCCATCAGCTGTTTTTTCTTCCTCTCAGGAACAAGGTTGGGATGCTTTGGGTGGTTGTGGGGGTTTTTTTTGCGGGGAGGGGGGTGTTGTTATTGTGTGTGTTGCAGAGGTTTGCAACATCCACTCGGCGCACACAAAGTTTTGTTTCCATTCTTTCTCGAATTCCCCCTTCCTTCGTCCATCCCTTTGATGGAGGAAGAGGCGCAGCTGAGACATTTTAGCCTAAGTATAAATAAACAGCGAAGTGGAGGGGGGCAGTTTAAGGAAGTTTGGGGCCAGCAGATGTCAACAAACATTGGGGGCAGTCCGGAAGCTTCTGAGGTCAGGCTGAATTCTAGCCAGGTGTGTGTGTGTGTGTGTGTGTGTGTGTGTGTGTGTTTTAAAATATTCACAGCTTCAGAGAAACATCGCCCTGTTTTGGCTATATACCTGTTTGCAGAAGGTTGCCAGTTTGAAAGAGGCTGTGTGTGTGTTAGTTTATTATTATTATTTAAATAGTTTTTCTAAAACATTTTTACCTTTAAAAACAGGAATAAAACACACACACAAAAAGAAAAAAAACAAGACAAACATAACAATATTTGTTATTGGGTCCTTTTTTAGGAGAAGGGCGGGGTATAAATTTAATAAAATAAAATAAATAATAAATAAGATAGTTATACAGCCATCCGTATCCGAATTCTTGTTTTTTAGCCTTTGCAGTTCTCCATTCAACATTGCCTTCCTATCGATTTTAACTTCTGTAGTAGTGTAATAACAGTTGCACTCACACTTGTAATAATATGAATTGTTCATATCACCATTATATTTTCATTATGGTCAATATTTTAAGTTTGATAGTAATTAGTAACTTTGGTTCATTTTTATTCCATACTAGTTTAGAAAAAAAAAATCACAAAGACTTGCCTCCAGAAGTTGTGATTGTGGGGATACTGTGACAGCCACAACTTCAAGGAATAGAATAGAATATAATAGCAGAGTTAGGTTAGAATAGAATAGAATAGAATAGAATAGAATAGAATAGAATAGCAGTTAGGTTAGAATAGAATAGAATAGAATAACAGTTGGAATAGAATAGAATAGAATAGAATAGCAGAGTTGGGTTAGAATAGAATAGAATAGAATAACAGTTGGAATAGAATAGAATAGAATAGAATAGCAGAGTTAGGTTAGAATAGAATAGAATAGAATAGCAGAGTTAGGTTAGAATAGAATAAAATAGAATAGAATAGAATAGAATAGCAGAGTTAGGTTATAGAATAGAATAGAATAGAATAGAATAGAATAGCAGAGTTAGGTTAGAATAGAATAGAATAGAAAAGAATAGAATAGAATAGAATAGAATAACAGTTGGAATAGAATAATAGAATAGCAGAGTTAGGTTAGAATAGAATAGAATAGAATAACAGTTGGAATAGAATAGAATAGAATAGAATAGAATAGAATAGAATAGCAGAGTTCGAAGGCACCTTGGAGGTCTTCTAGTCCAATCCCCTGCCTAGACAGGAAACCCTATACCAATTCAGACAGAAGACTGCCATCCTGTCTCCCCTAGACCTTCTTGTCATTAATAATAATAATCATCTTTATTGTAATTGTACTAAAATTACAATGAAATTGGTTGAATTTCATTGAATTGAATTGAATTGAAATTAAACTAGACATACCCAGTTCCTGTAACCGTTCTTCATATGTTTTAGCCTCCAGCCCCCTCATCCTCTTGGTTGCTCTTCTCTGCACTCTTTCTAGAGTCTCTACATCCTTTTTTACATCGTGGTGACTAAAACTGGATGCCGTATTCCAAGTGTGGCCTTCCCAAGGCCTTATAAAGTGGTATCAACACTTCACGTGATCTTGATTCTATCCCCCTGTTGATGCAACCTAGAACTGGGTTGGCTTTTTGGGCAGCTGCTGCCCACGGCTGGCTCCTATTTCAATGGTTGTCCACTAGGACTCCAAGATCCCTTTCACAGTTACTGCTATTGAGCAAGGTACCGCCTATCCTGTACCTGTGCATTTCGTTTTTCTTGCCTAAAGTGAGAGAGAGAGGCTTCCTCTCTTCACCCTTGAATTTCATTTTGTTAGATAAACAGACTGGCCGTACGTCTTCTTTTGGAGCACTGTTGTTGCTAACTTTAATATAATAATAATAATAAATTTTAATTTATAACCTGCTCTCTCTCCCCGAAGGCACTCGAGGCGGGGCACAGGGAATTTAAAATACATATAAAATCACAAACATAGTACAATATAAAATAAAATTAAACTAACCCTGCGCTAAAATCCCATATTAAAACTAAAAAATAATCATTAAAAACCCTAAAAACAGTTGATTATCCTAGGCCGGCCAAGCAGAAAAAGTGCGTTTTTAATTTTTGACGGAAGGAGCGGAGGTCCGTAGTTGTTCTAATATCGGGGGGAAGGTCGTTCCAGAGGGTCGGGCCCACCACAGAGAAGGCCCTACCCCTGGGCGTCGCCCGCTGGCACAGCCTAGTGGATGGCACCCGGAGAAGTCCCTCTCTGTGGGAGCGAATCGGCCGCAGGGATGTATGGGGCAGGATGCGATCCTGCAGATACTTTGAATGGTTGCAATTCAATTTTCAATTTTGAATGGTGTGTGTGTGTGTGTGTGTGTGCAGCAGTTGTCAAGCTGTTCAAGGCCAGCGGCACCCTCACCCCACGCAGGCACCCGCCCCACAGACTAGGAGCAGGAGGAGGCCTGGCTTGGCTTGAACCAAGGCTGGCTTCCCCCCTTTGCTGTCTCGCGCAGTGCCTCACCCTGTAAAGTGAAATGTTGGCAGGACTTCACAGCTGGAGGAAAGCGAGAGAGAGAGAGGCTGTGTCAGCACACAGGAAGGGAGGGAAGTATTTTGGGATGGGGGGTGGTGGCGGCAGCTGGAAGGAGAAGCAGGGGCACAGGATTGACAGGAAGCGACAGAAAGCCAGCCAAGTCTCAAACACTTGCCTTTCCTCCCCACCTCTCCAATCGAATTTTTGTTTTTTTTATATTTTTTATACACATCAATGGTGTGGCATCTGGGCATCACACATTTCAGTACACGTAAACCGAGTGTAAGGTTTCCTAAAAATGCCCTAGTTGATTCACGAATCTTCATAATCCATAATTATTGCTCCTAGATCTTTCGGCTGCGCTTCAAGGTGTTGATTACCATCTTTAAAGCGCTCCATGGCACGGGACCTAGCTATCTGCGGGATCGCATCCTGCCCCACACATCCCTTCGGCCGATTCGCTCCCACAGAGAGGGACTTCTCCGGGTGCCGTCCACTAGGCAATGCCAGCGGGCGACGCCCAGGGGAAGGGCCTTCTCTGTGGTGGGCCCGACCCTTTGGAACGACCTACCCCCCGAAATCAGAACAACGGTGGACCTCCGCTCCTTCCGCCAAAAGCTTAAGACCCATTTCTTCCAGCAGGCCGGCCTGGCCTAATCTACCTCTCCAGCCTTTAGTCTGAATATTTAAATTGTTCTAATTGGGTTTTTAAGGGGATTAGTTTTTAAGGATTTTAGGTTTTTAGCGCAGGGATGTAGTTGGTTTAATTCGATTTTATATATTTATAATGGTTCTATGTTTGTATGCTTTTTAATTTCCTGTGCACCGCCCCGAGTCCCTTTGGGGAGAGGGAGCGGTCTACAAATTAAACTTGACTTGACTAACTTGACTTGACTAGATATCTTACATTTCATTTCCGTGACTTCGTATTATGTATATCACATGCCTTCTGCGGATCACCTTTCATTTTTGGGGGGGGGGGGAACCATCTTTCTGTCCTTTTGTGTCACTTAACAAATTCATGTCTATTTACTATTATTCCCCTCTATTTTCTATAATAATATCATGAAAACACCATGACCTGGCCATCGAAACTACCCGATTATTTATTTATTTATTTCGCATTTGTATACCGCCCTATCTCCCTGGAGGGATTATGGATGAAACATGTAACAGTAATTTAATTTAATTTAATTTATTACATTTATAAACTGCCCCCTCTCCCCGAAGGGTGATGCCCATTGTCATCGGGGTACTTGGCACCATGTCCAAGAATTTTATAAGATACGTCAACAAATTGCAGCTTCCTGCAATAATACCAGCGGAACTGCAAAAAACTGGAGACTCTAGAAAGAGTGCAGAGAAGAGCAACCAAGAGGATGAGGGGACTGGAGACTAAAACATACGAAGAACAGTTGCAGGAACTGGGTCTGTCTAGTTTAATTACAAGAAGGACCAGGGGAGACATGATAGCAGCCTTCCAATATCTCAGGGGTTGTCCCAAAGAAGAGGGAGTCAAGCTATTCTCTAAAGCACCTGAGGGCAGAACAAGAAGCAATGGGTGGAAACTAATCCAGGAGAGAAGCAACCTAGAACTGAGGAGAAATTTCCTGACAGTGAGAACAATTAATCAGTGGAACAGACGTTGCCTCCAGAAGTTGTGAATGCCCCAACACTGCAAGTCTTCAAGAAGATGTTGGAGAGCCATTTGTCTGAAACGGTATAAGGCTTCCTGCCTAGGCAGGGGGTTGGACTAGATGACCTCCAAGGTCCCTTCCAACTCTGCTATTGTATTTTGTTGGGAGAAGATGAGAATAGAGAAGAGAAGAGAAGAGAAGAGAGAAGAGAAGAGAAGAGGAGAGGAGAGGAGAGGAGAGGAGAAAATAGAGAAGAGGAGAGAAGAGGAGAGAAGAGGAGAAAATAGAGAAGAGAAGAGGATTGGAAGTCTTTAAGAAGATATTGGATAGCCATTTGTCTGAAACGGTATAAGGCTTCCTGCCTAGGTAGGGGGTTGGACTAGATGACCTCTAAGGTCCCTTCCAACTCTGCTATTGTATTGTGTTGGGAGAAGATGAGAATAGAGAAGAGAAGAGAAGAGAAGGGAGAAGAGAAGAGGAGTGAAGAGGAGAGAAGAGAAGAAAAGAGAAGAGAAGAGAAGAGGACTGGAAGTCTTTAAGAAGATGTTGGATAGCCATTTGTCTGAAACGGTATAAGGCTTCCGGCCTAGGCAGAGAGTTGAGCTAGAAGACCTCCAAGGTCCCTTCCAACTCTGCTATTGTGTTGTATTGTATAACGACAACTGCAGCAACAACAATAAAATAAGTGTATTAAAAGCGAATCCCCCAAGCAAGCTTTGCAAAAAGCTGGCCCCCTGGCTGCAAAAGTCCACGACAACCTGCCCAGCGGACTGGGTCGCCCCAAGAGGGCCGGGAGAGTGTGGGAAAAACAACAACTGAAGGAGCCCAGCTGGCCGCCCTCCCTTCCCCTCCTCGCCTGCCTTCCGCCTCCCCTCCCTTCCTCCACTGCGCTGAGCCACCCGCCAGCCTCCCAGCCGCCACCGCAGGTCGCGTGGCCCTCGTTGCAGCCTCTGGTGACACGTGCATACGCACACCCCACCCCACAGCTGGCTCCAGCTGCTGGTGTCTATGTGGGTGGGTGGGTGGGGGGGTTTGTCCCAAATAAAAGGGGAAAAGGGGAGGAGGAGATGCCTTGGAGCATAGGGAAGGTGAGCGACTACCCCCTCTTCCCCACAGCCTAAATGAGCCACAGTTTACAGAATAACAAGAGTTGGAAGGGACCTTGTAGGTCCTCTAGTCCAACCCCACACTGCTGCTTTAAAAAAAGGGAGGGGGGAGAAGGAGAGTGTGCCTGAGCATGCACAGAGTGCCATTTTTGAATTGCCCCCCTTTTTTATAGCGTAATCTTTATTGTCACGGTACTTAAACACAACGAAATTGGTTAGGGGCAGGGGTCTGCCAAGTTGGCTCTTTTAAGACGGGCGAACTTCAACTCCCAGAATTCCCCAGCCAGCCATGCTGGCTGGGGAATTCTGGGAGTTGAAGTCCGCCCGTCTTAAAAGAGCCAACTTGGCAGACCCCTGGGTTAGGGTTAAAAAGAAGTTTGCAACGGAAATAAAAAGCGGAAGGGTCTTCAAAGGGGCATGGCGGAGAATAAGCCAGGGGGCAAGATTCTCCAGGAGGGGGACGGGGAAACAGATGCTTTCCTTCAGCTAAATAGAGCTGGTCTCCTCTAAAAGACCCCCCCCCCCACACACTTCTGTACGCCCCACTTTCTGCCCCTTCCTCAGAATCTCTCAGTTGAACAGGTGGATTACAGTTCAGCTTCCATCCATTATTCCTTCCATTATTCTGGAGGGAACCAATGAAAGTAAAAGGTAAATATGTTCCCTGCAGTGGTGGGTTTCAAATTTTTTAGAACCTACTCTGTAGGTGTGGCCTATTTTGTGGGCGTGGCTTGGCAGTCATGTGACAGGGTGGGAGTGGCCACCTTTTAAAATGTGGTGAAACTCATTTAACAACGCTCTTGCTTAGCAACCAAAATGTTGGACTCGATTGTGATGATAAATTCTTTCTTTCTTTCTTTCTTTCTTTCTTTCTTTCTTTCTTTCTTTCTTTCTTTCTTTCTTTCCTTCCTTCCTTCCTTCCTTCCTTCCTTCCTTCCTTTCCTTTCTTTCCCGTTGGGTCACTGGCAGCGGCGGGCCAGATTTACTTCCAGGTACGCCGGTGGAACCCCCTCTCACCGGTTCTCTAAATTTCACCAACCGGCTCTCGCGAGTAGGTGCGAGCCTGCAGAAACCCACCACTGGTTCCCTGGCACATAGGTGCTAGTCGTTCCCGACTCTACGGGGCGGTGCTCGTCTCCGTTTCAAAGCCGAAGAGCCAGCGCTGTTCTGAGACGTCTCCGGGGTCATGTGGCCGGCATGACTCGACAGCCAAAGGTGCACGCTGTTCCCTTCCCACCAAAATTTGTGGTCCCTATTTTCCTACTTGCATTTTATAAATGTGCTTTCGAACTGCTAGATTGGCAGGGGCTGGGACAAATCACGGGAGCTCCCTCCGTTACGTGGCGCTCGGGATTCGAACCGCTGAATGGCCGACCCTTCTGACCGGCACGTTGAGTGTCTTAGCCCCTAAATGCTCTATGTTCCTTTTTATGCTGGGAAAAGGATGCGTTTTTACTAAAGGGGCCTGGGGACAACTACATGTTTCCTCCTTTTATTTTTAAGCGCCCCACGGTGAGGGGGGGTGGGGGCAAAGAGGCGTGCCAGGTCTCTTTAACCACCCCACCCCTTTTGCAACCTAAGTACCGATTCCGCCCGGCTGCGATGACGGGGGCGAGAACGCTATCTCCTCGCCAGCTCCTCCCCGAAGCCGTTCAGATGCCTGACCTCCGGCTTCCCCTTCCTTCCAAGGCTTATGGCTGGAGCAGCTTCCCCAGTTCTGGGAACCTCTCCAGCTTCAACTCAGGGGAGGTCACACAACCCCTGGCAAGGAAAACAGACCACAGGAAGCTGGGCGGGGAAGGCGGCCGGAGAGGGAAAAGGGAGGGGGGGTGAGGACGTGGTTGCAGACAGTTGTCAAGAGACCTCCAAAGTTTTAGGTTGCTAAGTCTCAGCAGGCCGCTGGCTTTCTGCTCTATTAATCCCTTCTCCGAGCCCTCTCCTCCCTCTCAGAAGTCACGGGTTCTTATGAAACCCAGATATTTCTTCGGGACCTTAAATCCAACGCCTGATCTCCGTGGGACAGCAGGTTTCCAAATATTTGTCGCGGAAAAAAGAGGGGGACAATGATCAGGGGGTCCCCAAACGTTCGGCCCTCAGGAACCCCTGAATTCGTAATTTTTAAATCCCGCGGACCACTCATACGATCTGCCTAATGACCGGCTGGCTGGGCGTGGCTAGGTGGGCGTGGGACTGGCTGGGCGTGGCCCGCTCGATGTCGCTCGTGTCGCCTCTACACGCCACTCCTCACCTGGGCTCCTTAGGGCCCCAACAGGAAGCAGTGGCTGGAGCTAAGCAGCCACCAGGAGCTCAGCAGAAGTGCCTCACTGAGGACTAGGAGCATAGGCTTTCCAAGCAGAGGAAAGACCTGCGGGAGTGCAAGGCCAGGCGCCGGTGCCTGGAGGCTCAGCGGGCTGAGATGGTCAGCCAGTTCCAGGCCAGGATGCAGTCCCACTGGAACGAGGCCCTCTGGCTCTTCGCCACCAGCGGCTCTTCCCTCCAGCCTTCGCCCAAAGCCCCCCACCAGGAGGCTGATGTGGGAATTTCTGCCCCCCTCCGATCCACACAAAAAGACCCCGAAGGGGGAGACTCCCTGCAGCAACACAAGTGTTCATTGCACGTATCCATCCTAGGGGCCGTAGTTTGAGGACCCCCTGATTTAGTGCAGTATTTAAAAAAATGCAAAGAGGAAGACTGAAGGGAGAAGGAGAAAAAGTAGGACGAGGAAGAGAGGAGTAGGGGAGATGTAAGGGAAGAAGGAAGGAAGGAAATAGACAAGCGAAGGAGGGAGAAAAGAAAGAGAAAAGAAGATGGCGCCAAAGCAAGGGGCGGTAAACAACGCAACCCAAATTAACCCTCTAAATCAGGGGTCTCCAACCTTTGCAACTTTAAGTCTGAAGGACTTCAGCAGAATTCTCCAGCCAGCTTTGTTATTTTTCTTCTTCATTGGTATTGCGCTAGACTGGGCTTTTATAATTCTGGGAGCTGAAGTCCTTCAGACTTAAAGTTGCAAAGTTTGCCCACCCCTGGGCTAATGCAAAGCTGGTTTTTTTTTTAAAAAGCTGCCATCCTATCTGGGAGCTGAAGTCCTTCAGACTTAAAGTTGCAAAGGTTGGAGACCCCTGCTCTAAACGCAACGACAAACGTATAAGAATGACGAATGTGGGAAAAAAAGAATAACAACGATGGGAATGCATACCTATAATTGTATACCGAGAACCCAAAAAAACAAAACAAAAAACTTTGCAGGGGGGAAAAAATGCAAATAATTTTTTCGGCGGGTTCCCCACATTTTCTCGCGGACCGCCAGTGGTCCACGGACCGCCGGGCGGTGAGCTCTGTCTTAGGGCAAGGGAAACCGTGCTGCTGTTTCTTCTCCCACTTGGCCGGCTTCCTGCATGTGTGGGCCAGACAGCCCTCGGAAAAGCTCCCCACAGCTTTCTTCTCTTCTGCTTCCAGCTTCTGAGCAAGGGGCCTTGGCTGCCTTTGGCAGGCTGCATGCCTGCGTGTGCGTCAAAGGAAGGCTGTAAAACCCTGTGGGATTTTTTCCCCCCCTCAAAGGGTAATTCAAGATTTCCAGCCAGCGATTCTTGTAATGGCGGAGGAGGAGGAGGAGGAGGAGGAGAGGGGAGTTGGTGTGTGTGTGTGTTTGTGTGTGTTTGTGTGTGTTTTTGTGTGTTTGTGTGTGTGTGTGTGTGTTTTTGTGTGTTTGTGTGTGTGTGTGTGTGTGTGTAAAGGCTTTTTCCCTACAGAAGCTACAGATTTTTTTGATTTTTTTTTTTAAAGAGGAGATAGAACTGGCCCTGCTAAATGTCTCTTATCTTCCAGCCAGGGGCTTCTCCTATGGAGATTTCCTACCTATTGTGTGGCTGAGAAGGCCCCCAGGCCCAGGCCCAGCCCCCAGCCACGTGAAGCAAATAGGAGGGGGGTGGGGTGGGAAACGACTTCCTTTTTAAAAAAATTTAAAAAAACACACACCCATAAACAGAGAATTTTGATCAAGAGGAGAAATTAGACTCTTTTTTTAAAAAAAAATTGTTCCCAGCCCAGCAATTGTTGAATAGAATAGAGTAGAGTAGAATAGAACATAGGCAGAATAGGATATAGCATGGACAATCTATTCTATTCTAATAGAAGATAGATAATAGATTAGAAGAGAATAGAATATAGAATAGGATAGGATAGGATAGGATCGGATAGGATAGGATAGGATAGGATAGGATAGGATATAGCATGGACAATCTATTCTATTCTAATAGAAGATAGATAATAGATTAGAAGAGAATAGAATATAGAATAGAATATAGAATAGAATAGAATAGAATAGAACAGAACATAGAATAGAATATAGCATGGACAATCCATTCTATTCTAATAGAAGATAGACAATAGACTAGAAGAGAACAGAATATAGAATAGAATAGAATAGAATAGAATAGAATATAGCATGGACAATCTATTCTATTCTAATAGAAGATAGACAATAGACTAGAAGAGAACAGAATATAGAATAGAATAGAATAGAATAGAATAGAATAGAATAGAATATAGCATGGACAATCCATTCTATTCTAATAGAAGATAGACAATAGATTAGAAGAGAACAGAATATAGAATAGAATAGTAGAATAGAATAGAATAGAATAGAATAGAATAGAATAGAATAGAGCATGGACAATCCATTCTATTCTAATAGAAGATAGACAATAGACTAGAAGAGAACAGAATATAGAATAGAATAGAATAGAATAGAATAGAATAGAATAGAATATAGCATGGACAATCTATTCTATTCTAATAGAAGATAGATAATAGATTAGAAGAGAACAGAATATAGAATAGAATAGAATAGAATAGAATAGAATAGAATAGAATAGAATAGAATAGACAACAGAAGAATAGGGAATAGAATAAAATAGAATATAGAATAGAATATAGAATATAGAATAGAATATAGCATAAACAGAATAGAATAGGATATAGAAGATAGAGAACAGAACAGAACAGAATTCTTTATTGGCCAAGTGTGATTGGAGACACACAAGGAATTGGTCTTTGGTGCAGAGGCTCTCAGTGTACATAAAAAGGACAAGATGCATTCATCACGAATCATAAGGTATAACACTTAGTGATAGTCACAGGGTACAAATAAGCAATCAAATCATACTTGGAAACCATCAATATCAATATAAAACATAAGGGTACAAGCCACCAAGTCACCGTCCTGCAGTCATCCGTG
>CM077655.1:5727719-5750219 GCA_039707465.1 Rhabdophis nuchalis
TCACTCAGAACGGTGACTCACGCAGAGGCATCCTCTTCCTATCTTAAGGAGTGCCCGATGTTGTTACATCCCATTGGGAAGGCAGAATAGAATCTAAACCACTGAAGGAGAGAAGGAACCCAGAACTAAGGAGGAATTTCCTAACCGCGAGAACAATTTCCATTCCCGTTTTTTTTTTCAACCTCAACCTCAGCCGCTTGGCTAGCTGGGGAATTCTGGGAATTGAAGTCCACTCATCTTAAAGTAATTGAAAGTTCAGGAACACCACTCTAGGCCAAGAGAACTCATCTCCTCTATTTGCAACCTCGTGAAATAACTCCAGGAGGCGTTTTAGGTAAGAAAATCAGCTGAGGTTGGTTAGTTTCCCCGAGGTCAGAGATCGGCAACCTTAAACCCCTCAAAGAGCCACAAAGGTCCTAACAGGAAGCCCCCCCTTCAATTCTGAAGCTGACCAGAAGTCCGGTTCCCCTCACCATAGAGTCTCTTCCTAGCACAGCATCCTTCTTCCTCTAACCAACTGAAAGCCCTATCCATTGTGGCAACAGGGAGCTGCAGCAGAGGGACAAAAAGAGCCACAGCTCTGGAGCCACATATGTTGCCGATCCCTGGACTAGGATATAGTTTTACCCACTAAAACTGAACCCTCCCCTTCCGCCCTTCTGTTTCGTGCCTAGTCAGTTTCTCCAAAACTTTTATTTCCAAGTTGTTGGCCCCTCTTTGTGCAAACATGAGAGTAGTCCTTGACGTACGACCTCCCCCCAACCCCCATTGAACCCAAGGTTTCTGTTGAGTCGTTAAGTGAGTTTGGGCCCATTTTGCAACGTTTTTGTTGTTGTTGTTAAGTGAACAACACTGCAACCGCCATAAATATGAACCAGATCCCCCCTCTCTGATTGGAATCTACTTTCAACTGCTAGGTGGCCAGTATCAATCCAGGCGTAGATAAATATTTGCCAAGTGTGCTTGAGGCCTTGTTGCCTTTTGCTTCTGTGGTTTTTTTCTTGGAGAACGCCTGTAACTTTATCTTTATTTTACGGTAAATAAATGCGCTATATATCCTATGGGCAATGTAAACTTAGTTAACGGAATGACCTGAGGGTGCGACAGAGGTGTCTGCATATTACATGTGGGAAGATATTATGGTATATTATCCAGTGGGGGGCAGCATGGGGGGGAGGGACTGCATTCCTTTTCTTTGCACAACTTCTCTTTGTAGTATTCCAAGGCCACACCTGGAATACTGCATACAGTTTTGGTCGCCACGATGTAGAAAAGACGTGGAGACTCTGGAAAGAGTGCAGAGAAGAGCAACCAAGATGATTAGGGGACTGGAGGCTAAAACATAGGAAGAACGGTTGCAGGAACTGGGTAGGTCTAGTTTGATGAAGAGAAGGACCAGGGGAGACATGATAGCAGTGTTCCGATATCTCAGAGGGTGCCACAAAGAAGAGGGAGTCAAACTATTCTCCAAGGCACCTGGGGGCAGGACAAGAAGCAACGGGTGGAAACTAATCAAGGAGAGAAGCAGCTTAGAACTGAGGAGAAATTTCCTGACAGTTAGAACCATTAACCTTTGGAACAGAAGTTGCCTCCAGAAGTTGTGAATGCCCCAACCCTGGAAGTCTTTAAGAAGATGTTAGATAGCCATTTGTCTGAAATGGTATAAGGTTCCTGCCCATGCAGGGGGTTGGACTAGATGACCTACGAGGTCCATTCCAACTCTGCTATTGTATTATATTGTATTGTCTGTCTATCTATCTGTCTGTCTGTCTGTCTCCTTGCCTGCCTGCCTGCCTGCCTGCCCTCCTGCCTGCATCTATCTATCTATCTATCTATCTATCTATCTATCTATCTATCTATCTATCTATCTATCTATCTATCTATAATTTATTCTCTCTATGTAATCTACAATCTATCTATCTATTTATCGATCTATCTATCTATCTATCTATCTATCTATCTATCTATCTATCTATCTATCTATCTATAATTTATTCTCTTTGTAATCTATCTATCTATCTATCTATCTATCTATCTATCTATCTATCTATCTATCTATCTATCTATCTATCTACCTACCTACCTACCTACCTACCTACCTACCTACCTACCTACCTACCTACCTACCTATCTATCTATCTATCTTATTTATTTATTTTTATTTATTTATTTTATTTACATTTATATCCCGCCCTTCTCCGCAGAGGACCCAGGGCGGCGCACAGGAAATTTAAAAAACATACAAAATACAAAATAAATACACAATTTAAAATATAAATTAAACCATCTTATCCTATGCTAAAAACCCAATTTTAAAATACCCAATTTAAAACTATCTAAAAGTCCCCATGGGAGGTTAGGCTATCTATCTATCTATCTATATCTATAATTTATTCTCTCTATGTAATCTAGAATCTATCTATCTATCTATCTATCTATCTATCTATCTATCTATCTATCTATCTATCTATCTATCTATCTATCTATCATCTATCTATCTATCTATCTATCTATCTATCTATCTATCTATCTATCTATCATTTATTCTCTCTATGTAATTACGATCTATCTATCTATCTATCTATCTATCTATCTATCTATCTATCCATCCATCCATCCATCCATCCATCCATCCATCCTCCTTCCCTCCCTCCCTCCTTCCTTCCTTCCCACACTTTTATTATTTTTACAAATAACTCAATGCAGTGAACATATTTAATACTCTTTCCTCCTCTTATTTTCATGCCCAAATCAAGACTAGAACTCTCAGTCTCCTGGTGATTGGCCCAAAGTCACCCAACCAGCTTTCATGGCTAAGGCGGGACTAGAACTTCCCATCTCCTGGTAATTAGCCCAAAGTCACCCAGCCAGGTTTCATGCCTAAATCAGGACTAGAACTCCCCATCTCCTGGGGATTGGCCCAAAGTCACCCAACCAGCTTTCATGGCTAAGGCGGGACTAGAACTCCCTGTCTCCTGGGGATTGGGCCAAAGTCACCCAACCAGCTTTCATGGCTAAGGCGGGACTAGAACTCCCCGTCTCCTGGAGATTGGCCCAAAGTCTCCCCGCCAGCGTTCATGCCTAACACGGGGCTAGAACTCCCAGTCTCCTGGTTCCAAGCCTGACGCCTTAACCACTACCCCAAAGCGGCTCTGGTGTAATCATTATTTGAAAAGAATTAGAAATTATAAAAGCAGAAGATAGACAGAAGGGCATTCATCATCATAACAACGCAGCTCCTTCAACGAGTTTTTCCCCATCCCCAGGAGAAAGCTGGATATTTGGGGTGGGGAGGGAATCCATTTCCCTTTAAATGTGGGTTATTTCCTCCTGTTCAATTTGTGAACACTGATTCTTAAATGCAAGGAGGGGAAAACGCCTTTCTTTTAAAAAATAAATAAAATACTAGGAACCCACAAATGCCTCCCTGTTTATATGGAATGGACAGAAAGAACTATTTGTTCCCTGGAACCTTCCCAATTTCAGGAAAAAAAAGCACACTCTTAAAGAGGAGTGTGCAGAAATTCCTCACCTCTGCAAAATAAGTTTAAAAACCCAGCCTTGCACTCCGTGGGAGATAAAAGGCCAATAAAGGGGATTATTCGTTCCTCGGGGTTGAAATGAGGCGGTGGCGTAATTGGCGTTGTCTGAGCTGGGCCCTTTTTCTTGCAAACATTTAACGGAGTTGGAAGGGCCCCCCGCAGGTCATCTAGTCCAACCCCCTGCCCAAGGACTGAGCAAGAAAGCCTATATACCATTTCAATTATTAGCCTCCTCCTTCTTTTCTTTAATCCCCCCTCCAGTACGATCTGGGGGGGTGGCAGAAAACAGAGGTTTTCGAACGCTTTAAATCTCCCCTGCCTAGCCTCCATTTTGCAGCTTTGGAGAACAATCTAGAAACTGACAAACTTCCAAAATTCTGTCTATAGAATAGAATAGAATAGAATAGAATAGAATAGAATAGAGGAGAGGAGAGGAGAGGAGAGGAGAAGAGAAGAGAAGAGAAGAGAAGAGAAGAGAAGAGAAGAGAAGAGTTGGAAGGGACCTTGGAGGTCTTCTAGTCCAACACCCCCCACCCCCCACCCCCGTTCAGGCAGGAAACCCTACACCATTTCAGACAAATGGTCATCCAATCTGTTCTTAAAAACTTCCAGTGTTGGAGCATTCACAACTTTTGGAGACAACTTCTCCAGCCAGCTTTGTTATTTTTCTTCTTCATTGGTATTGCGCTAGACTGGGCTTTTATAATTCTGGGAGCTGAAGTCCTTCAGACTTAAAGTTGCAAAGGTTGGAGACCCCTGCTCTAAAGCTCGGACACATAAAAAACGCCGCCTGTGTTTGGCCCAGCCACCCTCGGTCCAGCTCACGCCGCCTCTGTTTGGCCCAGCCACCCTCGGAGACCTCCAAAAGGAGGGAGTCCCTGCGAACTAGGGAAGGACTGGTGGTCATCCCAGCTTCTTTTAAAACAGCTGAAGCTACTCTAACATGTGGGTGTTGTATGTATGTATGTATGTATGTATGTATGTATGTATGTATGTGTGTATGTATGTATGTATATCTGTTATTTCTCTCACACATACCGCTCCATGGACTGTAGCTTTTTGTTCCTTTTTGTTTCTCTTTGCTGTCGGTGTGTAAACAGGGAGAGCCAGACAAATAGTATTTGCCCCACGCTTAAAAGTTTAAAGACTCCACTTTAGCCTGGGAAAGTTGATAGATTTATTTACAGTAAACACATCAACCACCTTGGAGGGCCTGGCTGTGCTTGCTGGGAATACGGCTTAAGTATGTGCCGCTTTAAGAATCGGGGCACGCTCCCTGTTAAGGGCATTCCCACGGAGGGTCTCCTGCCCCTCGAAGCAAAATACTGTCTCAATATTGGCAGTATATTTCCAGGGATTCAAATGGAAAAATATCTTTTCGGTCATTCGTACCATCTTTTTTATTATTATCTTTTTAAAGCAAAAAAACCCAAAACCCACATTCTATGAGTAGAGTAGACATATATACTGCTTTACGGCACTTTTACAGCCCTCTCTGTGGTTTTACAGAGCCAGCCTCTTGCCCCCCAACAATCTGGGTCCTCGTTTTACCCACCTCGGAAGGATGGAAGGCTGAGTCGACCTTGAGATGGTCAGGATCGAACTCCTGGCAGTGGGCAGAGTTAACCAGGAATACTGCATTCTAACCACTGGGAGGGAGCAAGAGAAGGAAGGAAGGAAGGAAGGAAGGAAGGAAGGAAGGAAGGAAGGAAGGAAGGAAGGAAGGAAGGAAGGATAGCAATAGCACAAATATATTCCTAAGCTATGTCGACTGCAGCCAAGAAATGAAAAGAGGCTTTCTCCTGGGGAGGGAAGCTACGTGTATGGCAAATCTAGGCAGCCTCCTAAAAAGCAGAGGCATCCCCCTGCCAGCACAAGGGCGTCTAGTCAAGGCGATGGTTTTCCCAGTTGCCATGGATGGCTGTGAAGGTTGGACCATAAGGAAGGCTGAGCACCAAAGAATGGAGGCCTTTGAACTCTGGGGCTGGAGAAGAAGACTCCTGCATTGAGTCCCTTGGACTGCAAGGCCATCCAACCGGTCAGTCCTAGAGGAGATCCACCCTGGCTGCTCCTCAGAAGGCCAGATCCTGAAGAGGGAACTCAAAGACTTTGGCCACCTGATGAGAAGGAAGAAGGACTCCCTGGAGAAGAGCCTCATGCTGGGAACGATGGAGGGCAAGAGAAGAAGAAGGGGACGGCAGAGAAGGAGGGGGCTGGATGGAATCAAGTGTGAGCTTCAATGGACTCCAGAGGATGGTAGAGGACAGGAAGTCCTGGAGGAACATGGTCCATGGGGGTCACTGTGGGTCTGTCTGTCTGTCTATCTATCTATCTATCTATCTATCTATCTATCTATCTATCTATCTATCTATCTATCTATCTATCTATCTATCCATCCATCCATCCATCCATCCATCCATCCATCCTGCAAGTCCCTTGGACTGCAAGGCCATCCAACCGGTCAGTCCTAGAGGAGATCCACCCTGGCTGCTCTTGAGAAGGCCAGATCCTGAAGAGGAAACTCAAAGGCTTTGGCTACCTGATGAGAAGGAAGAAGGACTCCCTGGAGAAGAGCCTCATGCTGGGAACGATGGAGGGCAAGAGAAGAAGGAGGGGACTGGATGGAGTCACTGAAGCAGCCGGCGTGAGCTTCAATGGACTCCAGAGGATGGCGGAGGACAGGAAGGCCTGGAGGAACGTGGTCCACGGGGTCGCCATGGGCCAGACGCAACTTCGCAACTAACAACAGCAACGTCGTAGCCCACGAAGAACCAGCAAGAGAATCTGCTGGATTGGGAAGAACAGGAGAAGCAAACAATCTTTTGGTACCATGGCAGCCGGGATCAATAGTTCTGTATATTCACGACGTGCACAAAACCTGTTCTGTTTGCAATTCACGAGGATTTCTTGGACGGAGGGTGGGGATGTGGGGAGGGAGACAGTGTGTGTGTGTGTGTGTGTGTGTGTGTGTATACACCTTCACGGCAGGTAACCAGGTGAACAAAGTCCCTTTTTCTCTTTCCCAACAAAGACTTGAAAGAAGGAGAGAAATTGGCCAGCGAACAGGAGTGCGGGTAGTTTCTGTGGGTCACACCTGACGGCTTAACACCCCCCCCCTCCTTCCCTTCCCTTCCCTTCCTCCCTCCGGCTGATTAAGGACCTGCTTTGTGGTGCCGTGGAATGCGGTGAGCTTGCCAAGCACCGCGGAGGCACAGTGTGGGAATTCTCCACCCTCTTTGACTCAAAGCCATAGGTTATGTATGTCCCAGGGCATAGCGCAAGTGCTCGGGTTAATGAATTACGCAGAAGTGTGTGTGCATATAGGAGAGAGAGAGAGAGAGAGAGAGAGAGAGAGAGAGAGAGAGGGGGGAGGGAGAGATCCGACAGGCAGGTACACACTCCAAAACACACACACACACACACACACACACACACACAGAAGGGCAGGGTGAGGTTGAGCTCCCAGGAATCAGGTCTGTGGGGCCTTTGACAAATTTTATGGCATGCGGTTTATCAGCTATCCGCCCGCCCCGTCTCAGAAAGTCTTGCTCAACCTGGTACTTAGAAGTGTGGAGCGAAAGGAAGGAGGGTGGGGGGGAAATAGAGATATTTCAAGGAGGAAATTTAACTCTCTCATGTCCAACTCTGTTAGAATCGAGTAGAGTAGAGTAGAATAGAATATAGAATATAGAATATAGAATATAGAATATAGAATATAGAATATAGAATATAGAATATAGAATATAGAATATAGAATATAGAATATAGAATAGAGTAGAGTAGAGAAAATAAATAGAAAATAGAATAGAATAGAATAGAATAGAATGTATAGAGTAGAGTAGAGTACAGTAGAGTAGAGTACAGTAGAGTACAGTAGAGTACAGTACAGTATATAGAAAATAGAAAATAGAATATAATAGAGAGTAGAGTAGAGTAGAGTAGAGTGAAGTAGAGTAGAGTAGAGTAGAGTGAAGTAGAGAGTAGATGAAGTAGAGAGTTGAGTAGAGTAGAGTAGAGTGAAGTATAGAGTAGATGAAGTAGAGAGTTGAGTAGATTATAGAGTAGTATAGAATAGAGTAGAGTATAGAGTAGAGTGAAGTAGAAGGTTGAGTAGATTATAGAGTAGAGTATAGAATAGAGTATAGAGTAGAGTGAAGTAGAAGGTTGAGTAGATTATAGAGTATAGAATCGAGTAGTATAGAGTAGAGTAAAGTATAGAGTTGAGTAGATTATAGAGTAGAGTATAGAATAGAGTATAGAGTAGAGTGAAGTAGAAGGTTGAGTAGATTATAGAGTAGAGTATAGAATAGAGTAGAGTATAGAGTAGAGTGAAGTATAGGGTTGAGTAGATTATAGAGTAGAGTATAGAATAGAGTAGAGTATAGAGTAGAGTGAAGTAGAGGGTTGAGTAGATTATAGAGTAGAGTATAGAATAGAGTAGAGTATAGAGTAGAGTGAAGTAGAGAGTTGAGTAGATTATAGAGTAGAGTATATAGAAAATAGAACAGAACAGAACAAAATTCTTTATTGGCCAAGCGTGATTGGACGCACAACGAATTCATCTTTGGTGCATAGGCTCTCAGTGTACATCAAGTAAAAATAAAATATATTTATCATGTTGTAACAGTCGCTAAATGAATTGAGTTGGTCCTCATAAGTTGAGGACCATCTGTACAGAAGCAGGGCAAGTTGGAATATAAATAGTTCCACTACCTTCTATCACCCTAAACCCGTGTTTCCCCACCGTGGACGCTTGACGTTGTGTGGACTTCAACTCCCAGGATCCTCTTAAACCAGCATGTTGAAGACCACATAATCTTGAAGTCGCCAAAGTTGAGACCTACTGAATTTCCCTGGCATCTTCTGGAATTATTTGGGGCAATTTCATTCACCAGATGGGACGGCGGTGACTCAGTGGGTAAGGCGCTGAGCTTGTCGATCAGAAAAGATTGGCAGTTCGAATCCCCAGCGCCGCGTAACGGAGGAAGGTCCCGTGACTCGTCCCAGCTTCTGCCAACCTAGCCGTTCGAAAGCACGTAAAAAAGGCAAGTAGAACAATAGGAACCACAAATTTTGGTGGGAAGGGAACAGCGTTCCGTGAGCCTTCGGGCGTTGAGTCATGCCGGCCACGTGACCACGGAGACATCTTCGGACAGCGCTGGCTCTTCGGCTTTGAAACGGAGATGAGCAGCGCCCCCTAGAGTCGGGAACGATTCGCAAATATCTTTATGCACCAGACAGGACCAGGCCTTGCAAAGACCTCATGGGAAGGTGAGCTAATGTGGTATGCCACAATCCCCCCCCCAAAATCCACCCATGATTAGACTGTTGCCTGGGTCATCACCCACAAGAAGGCGTGGCTCATTATATTCTTAATTGCTACTCTGGCTGGGGACCAGATGGTAGCTTCCAGCAAAGACGAGACGCCCGTCATAGGTTCTGGTGCAACGAGTTGTAATTGCGCATTTCAATGTACTGAGATTACGGTTTGGTTGATGACTGGAGTAGAATTTCCCAAGTAGATTCCTTGTCCTTTTTGTTGTACTAGGAGTTTTTAAGGTGCTTTGTTTTTCCAGAGCGGATAACAAATTAAACTGCAATCATCCAGAGGATCTCTAGAGGGCAGCAAATAATCTGAATCCCTTTGCCACCCTCTAGTGGCCGTGTGATTCTTTGCAGCCCAAATCCTGTAGTTTTCCCTTAGTTAAGCACTTAAAGTTGCTCTGGGATTTTAATACCTTGTTTCCCTCAAAATAAGGGTCTTTTGACCCTTATCTTTTCTTTTGACCCCCAAAAGAAGCACTTGGCCTTATTTTCGTGGAGGTCTTATTATTTTTGACGTGCAGGAGGCGGTGAGCGTAGTCACCTCCTGGCAGCTGCTGTGTTGCAATATTTTCGGGGGAGGGCTTATTTTGGGGGAAGGACTTATTTTAGTGCATGCGCTCAAAAGCCGGATTGGCCTAATTATCCAAGGGACTCAATGCAGGAGTCTTCTCCTCCAGCGCCAGAGTTCAAAGGCCTCTATTCTTTGGCGCTCAGCCTTCCTTACGGTCCAACCTTCACAGCCATCCATGGCAACGGTTTCTATTTTTAAAAAAGTTGGTTGATGTCCTTTAACTCAGGGGTCCCCAACCCCCGGGCCACGGACCAGTGCCGGTCCGTGGCTTGGTAGGAACCGGGCCGCAGGGCCAGAGAGGAGGAGGAGGGAGGAGAGAGAGAAATAGATATAAAGAGAGAGAAAGAAAGAGAGAAAGAGGGAAAGAAAGAGAAAGAAAGAGAGAAAGGGAAAGAGAGAGAAAGAGGGAAAGAAAGAAAAAGAAAGAGAGAAAGAAAGAAAGAAAGAGAAAGAAAGAGAGAGAGAGAGAAAGAAAGAAAGAGAAAGAGGGAGAGAAAGAGACAGAGAAAGAAAGAGAGAAAAAGAAAAAAAGAAAGAAAGAAAGAACTTATGACCACAATTGAGCCCAAAAGTTTGGTTGTTAACCAAGACCATTGTTAAGTGAGTTTCACATTTTCCAAGTTGGCCACGCCCACACAGTCACATGACTGCTGAGCCACTCAGCCGGTCCGCAAAACTTTCTTGAAAATGAAACCGGTCCCTGGTGCAAAAAAGGTTGGGGACCCCTGCTTTAACTTATATCCACCATTGCTTTTTGCCAGTAGCATTAAACGTGACCCCAAAAATACCAACCCCCCCCAGCCTCCTCAGGGGAGAGGGGGTGCTGAAATAAACTTGGGCAGATGTGGTGCTCATGACTTATACTCTTATCCCATCAGACAATCAAACACCTTCATTTCGTATTAGACTTTTTAACGTAAATACGACCACATATTTAAGCTCTGAAACGTCGGAAACATGGGTTGTGGCCCGCCAGATTCGGACAGTGAGAAGGTCAGGGAGGAACCTGGGCCAGTCCTGGAGTCTGGGAAAGGCTCTGAGGAGGGCTCTGTGTCGGAGGCAGAGAGGGGGCCAAGGCCCTCTGGCAGTTATCAGCAGAGTTGGAGATCAGTGGGGCAGAAGAACAGCTGGAGCCTGTTCCCAGTGTGCACATGCACAGAGTTGCCAGGAGAAGGGAACAGCTAAGGAACAGGGAGTAAAGCCACAGCTGGATGGTGATTGGCCCCTCCCATAGGAAATGAAAGAGGAGGGGGCTTTTGCAGGAAACAGTTCCTTCGCTTGGTCGTTCGATTCGTTTCAGGAGTGTGAAGATCTGTCCGTGAATCTCAGAGACTCTGTGCCCAGTCTTTCCATGCACAGAACCTCCTTTGGGTAAAGCGAGATAAGGTCTGTAGTCATAAATACGCCTTTGAAAGACTCTTTGCCAGGCAAAGAGACATGATAGCAGTCTTCCGATTTCTCAGAGGGTGCCCCAAAGAAGAGGGAGTCAAGCTATTCTCCAAGGCACCTGAGGGCAGAACAAGAAGCAATGGGTGGAAACTAATCCAGGAGAGAAGCAACTTAGAACTAAGGAGACATTTCCTGACAGTTAGAACAATTAACCAGTGGAACAGAAGTTGCCTTCAGAAGTTGTGAACGCCCCAACCCTGGAAGTACAATACAATACAATACAATAGCAGAGTTGGAAGGGACCTTGGAGGTCTTCTAGTCCAACCCCCTGCGTGGGCAGGAACCTTATACCATTTCAGACAAATGGCTGTCTAACATCTTTTTAAAGACTTCCAGGGTTAGGGCATTCACAACTTCTGGAGGCAAGCTGTTCCAGAGGTTAATTGTTCTTACTGGGAGGAAATTTCTCCTTAGTTCTAAGTTGCTTCTTTCCTTGATTAATTTCCACCCATTGCTTCTTGTCCTGCCCCCAGTCTTTAAGTCTTTAAGAAGATGTTGGATAGCCATTTGTCTGAAATGGTATAAGGTTCCTGCCCACGCAGGGGGTTGGACTAGAAGACCTCCAAGGTCCCTTCCAACTCTGCTATTGTATTGTATTGGTTTTAACCTCATCAACTGGAAATGACTCTCCTTGTTTACAAAAATCTACTTGGTTGTCTTAAAGCAAACCTCACCATCAGCTGAAGGGTCCACGCTTTGAGGGGGGCCTCCTGCCTCCAAGACTTTATAAGGCCAGAGAGAATTCGTGGGCGCATGGCAGCCTTTGAAATTAATGAGGCCGCTTCAGTCTGGATGATTAACCGAAGTGCCAAGCAATTAACATGTTCTCACTCCCAGCCTCCGATACATTACTCAACAGAGTGACAGACGCCCACTCTATTTGCAAAGCTACTGGAAGGCCTGGTGGGTTGGGGGTGGATGGGGGTAGGATTGAGACACCCACCCTCACCCACCCCCAAGATTTATGACTGGGAGTTCCTAGCTGAGATAAGAAATGGGGACATGGCTGCCTTCGTGGCACTTTTAGATCTAGATTGGTTCCCCTCGCACATCTGTGCCAGTCGTTCCTGACTCTAGGGGGCGGTGCCCATCTCCGTTCCAAAGCCGAAGAGCCAGCGCTGCCCGAAGACGTCTCCGGGGTCATGTGGCCGGCAGGACTCAACGCCCGAAGGCGCATGGAACGCTGTTCCCTTCCCACCAAAGGTGGCTCCTATTTTTTCTACTTGCATTTTTTAAATGTGCTTTCGAACGGCTAGGTTGGCAGAAGCTAGGGCAAGTCACGGGAGCTCCCTCCGTTACGCAGCGCTGGGGATTTGAACCGCCGACCTTTCTGACCAACAAGCTCAGCACCTTAGCCACTGGGCCACCGCGTCCCTTTAGTGTGCAGCAGCTGCCAAAAAAGCCAACACAGTTCTAGGCTGCATCAACAGAGGGATAGAATCTAGATCACGTGAAGTGTTAATGCCACTGTATAGTGCCTTGGTAAGGCCACACTTGGAATACTGCATACAGTTTTGGTCGCCACGATGTAGAAAAGATGTGGAGACTCTGGAAAGAGTGCAGAGAAGAGCAACCAAGATGATTAGGGAACTGGAGGCTAAAACATATGAGGAACGGTTGCAGGAACTGGGGATGTCTAGTTTGATGAAGAGAAGGACCAGGGGAGACAGGATAGCAGTCTTTCGATATCTCAGAGGGTGCCACAAAGAAGAGCTAGTCAAACTATTCTCCAAGGCACCTGAGGGCAGGACAAGAAGCAATGGGTGGAAAGTAATCAAGGAGAGAAGCAACTTAGAACTAAGGAGAAATTTCCTAAAAGTTAGAACAATTAATCAGTGGAACAGCTTGCCTCCAGAAGTTGTGAATGCCCCAACCCTGGAAGTCAATAATAATAATAATAATAATAATAATAATAATAATAATAATAATAATAATAATAATAATAATAATAATAATAATAATAATAATAATAATAATAATAATAATAAATTTTATTTATAACCCGCTCTCTCTCCCCGAAGGGACTCAAGGCGGGGCACAGGGAAATTAAAACAATTGACACAGACAAAGTACAAAGTTAAAAACACATTAAACATATCCTGCGCTAAAAACATCTATAAAAATAAAAACTATCCCTAAAAACCCCTTAACACTATTAAATTTACTTAAAATTACCCTAGGCCAGCCAAACGGAAGAAATGAGTTTTTAAAAGCTGTTGGAAGGAGCAAAGGTCCGTGGTTGTTCTGATTTCGGGGGGAAGGTCGTTCCAGAGGGTCGGGCCCGCCACAGAGAAGGCCCTTCCGCTGGACGTCGCCCGCTGGCACAGCCTAGTGGACGGCACCTGGAGAAGTCCCTCTCTGTGGGAGCGAATCGGTCGCAGGGATGTATGAGGCAGAATGCGATCCCGCAGATAGCTAGGTCCCGTGCCATGGAGCGCTTTAAAGATGGTAACTAACACCTTGAAGCGCACCCGAAAGACGACAGGCAGCCAGTGCAGCTCGTACTATCTAAAAGATGTTAGATAGCCATTTGTCTGAAATGGTATAAGGTTCCTGCCCATGCAGGGGGTTGGACTAGAAGACCTACAAGGTCCCTTCCAACTCTGCTATTGTATTGTATTGTATTAGATCTAAATTTAAAGACAGTTTGGCAGCCCGCCCCGAAAACTTTCCCGGAACTCAAACGCCTGGTCTACTTGTGGCGAAGTTGCCCCATGAATGAACCAGGCGCCTCTGATTCACACAATATGCAAAGTCTGATTTTCATTAACTAGGATTAGGGCGTGCAGCTGCCAGGCAAACCAGGGAGTCCGATTCAAATCAGGGTTATTGTTCAGCGTAGAGCGGGACCTTCCGTCTCCCCCGCTAGAAGCTGAACGCCTAAACCGCAACTAAGCCACGTTTGTTTTAACCAGGTTTCACGAATGAGCTTCCCATAGCATAGGAAATGTTGGTAGCCGTCACATGATGGGCTTCGAGAGCATTTAAGACTTATATACCGCTTTACCGAGCTTTACAGCCCTCTCTTAAGCGGTGTACAAATGTCAGCGTATCAACCCCAACAATCCGGCTTCTCATTTTAACGACCTCGGAAGGACGGAAGGCGGAGTCAACTATATGCGAGACCGTCTCCTGCCCCATACATCCCTTCGGCCGATCTGCTCCCACAGAGAGGGCCTTCTCAGGGTGCCGTCGGCCGGGCAATGCCATCTGGCGACACCCAGGGGAAGGGCCTTCTCTGTGGCGGGCCCTGCCCTTTGGAACAACCTACCCCCTGAACTGCGTACCATCTCGGACCTCCGCCTCTTCCGCCAGTGTCTAAAAACACATCTTTTTCAGCAAGCCGGCCTAGCCTAACCCCGTTGGGACTATTTTAGATAGTTTAAAATTGGGGATTTTAAAATTGGATTTTAGTATAGGATTATAATTTAATATGTTTTTAAATTCTGTATTTATTGTTTTTGTATGTTTTTTAAATTCCTGTGCGCCGCCCTGGGTCCCTTGTGGAGAAGGGCGGGATATAAATATGATTAAAACAAAAACAAAACAAAAAACTTTGAGTCGGCCAGGATCGAACTGAGTGGGCAGAGTTTGCCTGCAATACCGCGTCCCGACCACTGGGCCACCACATCTCTCCGACGTGAATACCAGCCAATATTGTCGGTCGACGGCAGCATCTTGAAGTCACGTGACCACCCTTTGTGACTCTTCCCGCCGGCTCCCAACCAGCCAATGGGGAAGTCGGCTTTGCTTAACAACCATGCGGTCCACTTAACGACTGCCACTATAACACCCACCCCCCACCCCCAAAAATTCATAAAATTGAGTGTGACTCGGTTAACAAACCTTGCTTAACAGCGATCTGTTAAGACGTAAGTCTTTAATTGAGGGAAGAACCCCCCAAATCACACTTCTGCCCACCCACCCCACCCCTAATTTCACAGTGCCTCCCCCCAACACCGCCCCCTCCTTTCACGCTTTCAAACTTCTCAAGGGGAATCTAAGCGTGCCCGACTGACTTTCCGCCCCTCCCTCGGCCTCCCCACCTCCTCCCCCTTATTCTGGAGCACTTAAGGGACCCCCGTGGTTTTTTTCCATTTATGGCCCCACTTTAATCTCAAGGTTACAGCGGGGAGTGGGGGGGGGTTAGTCTCCTTCAGCAGCCCCCCCTCCTCCCTCCCCCTCTAAGACAAAAGGAGTATTTAACTCTGTAGAGCACCTGGCCGGGGAGATGCCAAGGCGGGCGGAAGAGGGCTTAGTCCGAAGGAGAACGCAGAGCACAGAGGCTGGGTGGAGGTTGGAGGGTCTCCTTGTCGTCCCCCCCCCCTCCCCCGGCCCTCCACTTCCTCTCCCCAAACTCACATTGATCGGACATACACACACACACACACACACACACACACACACACACACCAGCATGGGGGCTAAAAGCCAGAAGCTTCAACACACACCAGTAACTAAATAAGTCAAAGGTTTTGCATGGATTTGGGGGTGGGTTGGGGGGCTGTAGGTAGGAGAAAGCAAGGGTCTTGCCGGACTATGGAAGTAGCCCCAGGAGACAGAAGCCCCTTCATTGTCTCAAGAAGCAAAAGCTTCTTCTTCTTCTTCTTCTTCTTCTTCTTCTTCTTCTTCTTCTTCTTCTTCTTCTTCTTCTTCTTCTTCTTCTTCTTCTTCTTCTTCTTCTTCTTCTTCTTCTTCTCCTCTTTCCTCCTCTTTCTTCACAAAACTCAGTATGGATTTCAGTGACCCAAGGCATCTTCTTTCCCTTCTTCTTCTTCTTCCTCCTCCTTCCCCTTCCTCCTCTTCTCCTCCTCCTTCTCCTCATCCCTTCTTCTCCTCCTTCTTCCCCTTCCTCCTCCTTCTCCTCATCTCCTCCTGTCTCTTCCTCCTCCTTCTCTCCTCCTCCTCCTCCTCTCCTCCTCCTCCTCCTCTCCTTCCCGTTCCTTCTCCTTCTCTCCTCTTCCTCCTCCTCTTCCTCCTCTTCTCCTCCCCTTCATCCTCTCCTCCTCCCCGCCTTCCTCCTCCTCCTCCTCCTCCACCTCTTGTCTTCCTCCTCTCCTCCTCTCATTCTCCTTTCCTCCTCCTCCTCCTTCCTCTTCCCCTTCCTCCTCCTGCCTCCTCCCACCCGGTTATCCAAGAAGGACTTTGAAACCAGGGACCAACTTCCGCCCTTGTGGAGCTGAAGCTTTCCAGGCTCTACTTCTCCCGTGGACTTTTCCTTTCCTTTCTTTTCGAGCCAAAGTCAAAAGCCACAGGACGACCGACCGAGGTGGCCGCCACTCAAAGGGCTTTTCCAGGCTGCTTAAGCCTCCTCCTCCTGCTTCTTCTTCTTCTTCCCGAAGGAAGGCCAACCCCGGGGAGTCTCCTCTGGAGCAGGCCATCCACATGGCGGAGGGGGAAGGGGGGGATTTGAAACAGAGGGGCATGGGGGGTGTGGGTGGGTTTTTGTTTTAAAGCCAAGGGATTATGTTCAATTTAGAAGCCCCCCCCCCACACCCTCGGTCCAGTGGAGAGGAGGGTCACGGGCGAACAATGCCTTGTTGACATCCCAAGAAGGAGGGGATTCACCAAGTGGGAAAGCTGGAGAGGGGAGGTTGTTTGAAAGAGTCCCTCTTATCATAAGAGCCTCTGAACTCTTCTTCCTCCCCCTCCTCTTCCTCCCCTCCTCTCCCTCTTCTTCCTCTTCTTTCTCTCCTCCTCCTCCTCCTAATTCTCTCCCTCTTCTTTGGCTTCCTCTTCCTCCTCCTCTCCTCTCTCTCCTCCTCTTCTTTCTCTCCTCCTCCTCTTTTTCATCTTCCTCTCTCTCCTGCTCTTCTTCTTTCTCTCCTCCTCCTCTCCCTCTGCTTCCTCTTCCTCCTCCTCTTCTTTCTCTCCTCCTCTTCCTCCTCTTCGTTCTCCTCCTCCTCTCCCTCTGCTTCCTGTTCTCCTCTCCTCTCTCTCCTCCTCTTCTCTTCTTTCTCTCCTCCTCCCCCTCCTCTCCCTCTTCTTTTTCATCTTCCTCTCTCTCTTCTTTCTCTCCTTCTCCTCTCCCTCTGCTTCCTCTCCCTCCTCCTCTTCCTCCTCCCCCTTTCCTCCTCCTCCACCTCCTCTCCCTCTTCTTCATCTTCCTCTCTCTCCTCCTCTTCTTTGTCTCCTCCTCCTCTCCCTCTCCCTCTGCTTCCTTTTCCTCCTCCTCTTCTTTCTCTCTTCCTCCCCTCCTCTCCCTCTTCTTCCTCTTCTTTCTCTCCTCCTCCACCTCCTAATTCTCTCCCTCTTCTTTGGCTTCCTCTTCCTCCTCCTCTCCTCTCTCTCCTCCTCCTCTCCTCTCTCTCCTCCTCTTCTTTCTCTCCTCCTCCTCTTTTTCATCTTCCTCTCTCTCCTCCTCCTCTTCTTTCTCTCCTCCTCCTCTCCCTCTGCTTCCTCCTCCTCCTCCTCTTCTTTCTCTCCTCCTCTTCCTCCTCTTCGTTCTCCTCCTCCTCTCCCTCTGCTTCCTCTTCTCCTCTCCTCTCTCTCCTCCTCTTCTCTTCTTTCTCTCCTCCTCCCCCTCCTCTCCCTCTTCTTTTTCATCTTCCTCTCTCTCTTCTTTCTCTCCTTCTCCTCTCCCTCTGCTTCCTCTCCCTCCTCCTCTTCCTCCTCCCCCTTTCCTCCTCCTCCACCTCCTCTCCCTCTTCTTCTTCATCTTCCTCTCTCTCCTGCTCTTCTTTCTCTCCTCCTCCTCTCCCTCTCCCTCTCCTTCCTCTTCCTCCCCCCTCTTCTTTCTCTCTTCCTCTGCTTCCTTCTCCTCTTCCTCTCTCTCCTCCTCTTCCTCCTCCCTCCTCCCCCTCTTCTTCTTCATCTTCCTCTCTCTCCTCCTCTTCTTTCTCTCCTCCTCCTCCTCCTGCACCTCCTCTCGCTCTTCTTCATCTTCCTCTCTCTCTCCTCTTCTTCCTCATCCCTTCCTCCTCCTCCTCTCATCCCCACCACCTTCTCTCCCTCTTTCTCTTCCTCCTCCTCCTCCTCTCTCTCCCCTCCTCCTCTTCCTCCTACACTCCCGTCCTCATCCCCTCCTCCTCCTGCACCTCCTCTCCCTCTTCCTCTTCCTCCTCTTCCTCTCTCTCGCCTCCTCCCTCCCTCCTCCTCCTCCCCTACACCTCCTCTCCCTCTTCTTCCTCCTCCTCCTCCCTTCCTCCTTCTCCTCTCCTCTTCTTCCCCCCTCCTCCTCCTCCTCTCCCTCTCCTGCTTTCCGTCAAGCACATCCTTAGAAACTTTGCTCTCAAACCCTACCCTTTGTTGAGCGTGAAGAAGCATCCAAGAGATGAGAAGTTGGGCTAAAGGACTTGGGGGGGGGGGGGAACAAAAGCAGAAGGCTTTTTTTTCCTGGGGGGTGGGTGGGCTTCGGGGATTGCATTAATCCTCCTCATTAGTCCTCCGGTGACATCATTATCTCCTCTTGCTACAGTAATTGGGGAAGTCCTGGATGACCCTTTCATTATCCCCGGGGGGGGGGGGGCTTTTTCACCTTCTTTTTATGCCCCCAGCCCCCAGGGGGAGAGCCTTCTCCGTGGCAGCCCCCGCCCTCTGGAATGACCTACCCCCTGACCTGTGTACAATCCCGGACCTGCGCCTCTTCCGCCGGGCATTGAAAACACATTTATTCTATGCGGCCGGTCTGGCATCGTTTTTAAATAGTTTTAATCTTGGTTTTTAGTAGGGGTTTCTGTTGTAATTTTAGCACAGGTTTCTTAGTTTAATTTATTTTTAAGGTATTGTTATTGTATTTATTGCCTACATTATTATGTATTGCCTACATTTATTATTAAAGACACACTTCTTCCATCTAGCTGGCCTGGCCTAATTTCCGAGACTCTATCATCATCTCTCTTCCTCCCTCCCTATCAATTAACTTTCATCATCTACTGTCTGTTTGTCTATCATTATCTATCTATCTCCCTCCCTCTTCTCTATCTATCACTTATCATCTATTATCTTTCATCATCTATTATCTAGAACAATTAACCTCTGGAGCAGCTTGCCTCCAGAAGTTGTGAATGCCCCAACCCTGGAAGTCTTTAAAAAGATGTTAGATAGCCATTTGTCTGAAATGGTATAAGGTTCCTGCCCACGCAGGGGGTTGGACTAGAAGACCTCCAAGGTCCCTTCCAACTCTGCTATTGTATTGTATTGTATCTGTCATTATCTATGTATCTATCTGTCTGTCTGTCTGTCTATCTATCTATCTATCTATCTATCTATCTATCTATCTATCTATCTATCTATCTATCTATCTATCTATCTATCTATCTATCTATCATCTACTATCTGTCTGTCTATCATTCTCTCCCTCTTCCACCCCCTCTCCATCTATCATCTATTTTTCATCTACTGTCTATCTATAGCTCTATCTTTCTATCTATCTATCTTTCTATCTATCTTTCTTTCTTTCTTTCTTCATCTGCTGTCTGTCTGTCTATCATTATCTCTTCCTCCTATCTATCATCTATCTATCTTTTATCATCCATCATCTTTCAGCATCTCTCTATCTACCATTATCTCTCTCTCCCTCTCTCCTTCCTTCTCTCTCTCTTCCCATCCAGCCATCCATTCCTAAATTCTGGAGAACTTCTGCTCGTTTTGGATCAGGAAGACCCAGTAGCTGAAAACTCTGGGAAAGCTCCCAAAACCTGATCTAGTTCAAGCGGTCAAACAGCAAACACATTTGCCCTGTCCTCTAATCATGGATTATCCTGAATTGTAGTTCAGCCAGGCTCTCTGTCCTTCAGTGACATCTAGCGATAGAAAGAATCACTGTTCAAAGAAAACAGAGGCTTGTGCATCATGTCAGAAATCTATGGCGACGTTAAAACTGTGTGGACTTCAAGTCCCAGAATTCCCCAGTCAGCATGCTGGCTGGAGAATTCTGGGAGTCGAAGTTCACATGTCTTCAAAGTTGTCTCTACAACTTTGTTGTGGTTCTAGAGAAGAGCCACAAAGAGGATGAGGGGACTGGAGACTAAAAGATACGAAGAACGGTTGCAGGAACTGGGTAGGTCTAGTTCAGGGATCTGCAAAGTCGGCTCTTTTAAGACTGGTGGACTTCAACTCCCAGAATTCCCCAGCCAGCCACAATACAAAATGTCATAAAATAATTCCTGTGGCCCACTGCTCTCTCTGTATCCATCTACCTACCTTTTTTTACATTTTGTTTTACATTTTTTACATGTCTGTTGCATGTACCTGGAACAGGTGTGACATCTACACAACCTATATATAGATATCATTGGTGCCGTATTTACAATACAATACAATACAATAGCAGAGTTGGAAGGGACCTTGTAGGTCTTCTAGTCCAACCCCCTGCGTGGGCAGGAACCTTATACCATTTCAGACAAATGGCTGTCTAACATCTTTTTAAAGACTTCCAGGATTGGGGCATTCACAACTGCTGGAGGCAAGCTGTTCCAGAGGTTAATTGTTCTTACTGTTAGGAAATTTCTCCTTAGTTCTAAGTTGCTTCTCTCCTTGGTTAGTTTCCACCCATTGCTCCTTGTCCTGCCCCCAGGTGCCTTGGAGAAAAGTTTGACTCCCTCTTCTTTGAAAGGAACTTTGTGTGAAAATTTGGAAGCGATCGGTGCAGGACTTTCGGAGATTACCTGGTTTGAACAAACTCATAGTTACATTTTTATTTTATATATATATATATAATTTTTTATTTTTCAACATAAAAAACAAGTAAAATATTTAATCATTTTCAACTTTGTATAACATGTCGTTCGGTCATAGGTTTTTGTGCTTCAGTCTTTACAATTACAAATATAATTATTAATTATCCATCCAGTGTAGCCAAATATATCAGCTTAGATATATAAATATATATGTATGGAATTAAGACTATTTTTTCTTCATTTCATACCGCCTTATTCTCTTAGATAGTTAATTATCTGTATGGTAACAAGTAATATTTATTCAAAAATTAATCTTAAGATATATGATGAACTTCCTGATTTAAAATTTATAAAATGAGATTATTTATGAATAATCATCATTTTAGAGATGCACAGAAATTATGCGTGACCGGTCGGTACGCTTTTTTAAAGATACAATGTAGAGTGATGACTTTTCCTTATTATTTCTATTCTTAATTTTATTCTTTCTTTTTCTTTGTCTGTCTTATTAATAGAATGCCGTTATATACCTTTATTTGACTTATAAAAGGATGTTAAATAATCAGTTAAATTAAGATTGAGATATAATAATTGTAATAATTGACATGAAAAGCAAGGGATGGCCACGGAAGAAATGCACAGAAATTTGTAACTGACACATTTCCTATAATTTGTAATTTGTAATGGAGGATGGCTTTTTATTATTATTATTATTTTAATTTTAATTTTAATTTTAATTTTAATTTTAATTTTAATTTTAATTTTAATTTTAATTTTAATTTTAATTTTAATTTTAATTTAATTTTAATTTTAATTTTAATTTTAATTTTAATTTTAATTTTAATTTTAATTTTAATTTTAATTTTAATTTTAATTTTAATTTTAATTTTAATTTTAATTTATAACCCGCTCTCTCTCCCCGAAGGGACTCGAGGCGGGGCACAGGGAATTTAAAAATACAAATAAAAACCACAAACATAATACAATATTAAAACAAATTAAACTAAAACCCTGTGCTAAAATCCCATATAAAAACTAAAACTAAGCCCCTAAAAACCCTAAAAATAGTTTAATTACCCCAGGCCAGCCAAGCAGAATGTTATGTTTTTTCTTCTATTTTTGTTTTATTTGTGTTTGTTCAAAAATAAATAAAAATTACCAGAATAAAAAAAATTAATCTTTTTCTATAGTTATTCTTTTTTTCAGTAGTTTTATATCCATTGCAAGGGGGATTACTGCTTTTCTGCTTTTCGGCCAGCAGGTGGCAGACCTCAGCCAGAATTGTTATCCTCCTGTCTATAACCAACTTTTTTTAAACTTTGGTGCTATATTGCAAAATCAGTCGGTCAGACAGCCAGTCCCATCCACTTTCCAAATGCATGGATTTTCTTGAAAAAGTCGATCTCGTTTCCAAAGCAGCCAGAGCCCCCAGAAATATTTGCAAGATTAAGAAAAGTAACTTACATCACGCGGCTCTTTAAATAGGGTGCAGAAATTTAGGGCTCTTTGCAAAGAATATCTGTAAAATATCTGCAAAAATATCTGTAAATATCTGTAAAAAAAAAAATGAAATGAAAATATTTGTTCCTCTCCAGATTGCAACTTGGATTGCCAGATCCAAACAAAGGTGGAACGATTAACGGGGAGACCGGCTGAAGTACCAAATATTTGAAAATGCATCGTTTGGGTAAGATGAGAAGTGGAAAGGCAAATATTTTGCATTAAAAAAATGACTTCGGTGCCCTCGGGATGCTGTTGTGTTTAACAGGAGGCTGGTGAGAATCAGCTAATTCTCTTTCTGTTGTTTCTATCCCGTACAAGGGGTTGGTCTGGATGACCTCTAAGGGTCCCTGTCAGATCTTGGTTCAAGAGCCACTCCTCCACCATCAACTCTGCAGCTCTCTCATTATCCTACCTTTGAACTATATAAGAAACTCCACCAACAAATATCTGCGTTTGGTTTATCCTGGGTTTTTTTTCCAGACAGTTCATT
>CM077655.1:5755219-5760219 GCA_039707465.1 Rhabdophis nuchalis
GAAAGAAGGAAAGAAGGAAGGAAGAAGGAAGGGAGCAGGAGGAAGAAGGAGGGAGGGAGGAGGGAGGGAAGGAGAGGAGGAAGAAAGAAAGAAGGAAGGAAGGAAGGAAGGAAGGAAGGAAGAAGTAAGGGAGCAGGAGGAAGAAGGAGGGAGGGAGGGAGGGATGAATTAAAGAACCTCTAACCATTTTCTCTTGGCCTCTCAAAGATTCCACTTCTTAATCGTTTTCTTTTTTTTAAAAAAAACACCCTTTTTTTGCCAAAAAGTTCTTTTTCTGTTCTCACAAATCTTCTCCCTCCCTCTCTCTCTCTCTCTCTCTCTCTCTCTCTCTCTCTCTCTCTCTCTCTCTCTCTCTCTCTCTCTCTCTCTCTCTCTCCCCCACACACATGCACCCCATTCCTTCCCTCTCCTCCTCTTCCAAACTCCTCCGAACTCTTTTCTCTTTCCAGATGGAAAATTTCGAATACAGCATCCAGCTGAACGACCGGGACTGGGCTGAATTTTACTTCGTCTCCGAAGAGTGCCGCTTGGTCCCTCCGGCTTTGGCCACCGCTGAGGAACAGCTCCTGAGTGATCCCGAGGAAGAGGGGGCGGAAGGAAAGAGGGAGGGTTCCCTAGCCCACCCGAAAGCAGACCGCCTCTCCCTTGGGGTCTCACCTGGGCACCTGTTTGCCGAAGATGCTTTCTCGGGCAGCGAAGATGAAACCGACTTAGGCTCCGTCGGTAAGTTTCTGTGCAGAAGCCAGGAAGCTCTCTCTTTGGACCCTCGGCTGCCAGGACCAGACACCAGCTCTGTCCCTCTCTCTGTCGCTGGAGAAGACGGCGTGGGAACAGTAGGTTGGCCCATGGATCTCAACACTAAGGCGGAAGGCCGCATCACCCAAGAGAGGGATTCACGGCAGTCGCATCCAAGGCCGGAGACGGGAGGGAAATCTTTGGTGCTCCCCCAACTTGGTTCGAGTCCCGCGGCCACAACGGAGAGTCCAGAGGGAGCACCAAATGGCTCGGAATTAAAGTACCCCCAAGAAGACCACACTTCCTTGACCGCTTCTGCGGGCTGCCAATTCCCAGGGTCAACGAGCAACGCCGCCGTTTCTGGAAAACTTCAACTTCCCCATTCCCCGCGCGAGGCAGCTCTGGATCCCAGTTCCCTCGTGGTTCCTTCTCTCCTTTCTCCAACCTCTGGAGAAGCTGAGAATCCAGAGAAGAGCGTCGAGTGCCTCCAGGTTGCCTCGAGGACGTCCTCGTTCCAGGAAACGCCTCCCCTTTCTTCTCAAGGGCACTCGGTCCAGGGGACACCACCGTTGGTCAAGAGTAGGGCGAGGACTTCTGGAAAGGAAGGAGAGGGAAGAGGGAAGGGAGCAGAGCACAGCCCTCCTACTTCTCAAGAGGGAGACCAAGCCAAGGACGGTGGGGTGGAAGGATGGCCAGAAGCCCTAGAAGAAGATGGAACTCCAGGACCATCTCTGGAGGAGGTTGACCACAGAGGATCTTCTCCAGGAAAGACGGAAAGGCAGAATAAGGGAGAACCTTGTCCACATCTGGCCATGGCCATCGCACCTGAAGGAGAGGCCCTAAGTAGAACTCAAAAAAACCCGAGTCTTGTTCCCTACCTTCTGAAGCCAAAGGACTCTTCAGAAGAAGCTTTAACCCACATGACGTGGCCCGAGGTGTACGACTATTTCTTCTCCGAGGACCTCCACGAAGTAGAGAGGCCCCCATCGCGGGAGAGAAGACCGGAGAAGACCAGCCATCCGTCAGAGCTACCTGCAGGTCCTGAAATGTACGAATATTTCTTCCAGGATGTAGGTGAGCCTATGATGGAAGAGGAGACGGGGAGCCAAGCCGGTCCTTCGGATGCATCCTTCAGCTCGGCCCATGGTTTGGTTCTACCCACTGATTTGGAAGAGTCCAACGCAGGCACCGATCCCATGGGATTCCCAGAAGTGTGCGAGCACTTCTTTGCGCACCAACCGCAAGTCAAGGCCAACCAGAGTCCGAGCATTATGGCCGTGCCAACTTTGGAGTTACGGAAGGCGGTGAGGGCCATAACATCCCTTGTAGGCAGGCCAGTGCGCTTTCTCAGATCGCGGCGAAAGCGAAGAGGATCTCCAGTGAGGGTGATGCTCGTATCTCCGACCCTTCTGGAGGGACCATCCCCAAGAGCAGAAAACCTTGGAGTAGCTGTCTTTAAACCAGGTATTCATTTTTTACCCCATCCTTAACTCAAGCTTCTGGTTCAACCTGCATTTTCTACTAATAACATTTCTACGTTTCATGGTTAAATCGGGCTTCGGAAATCTGGTGGAATATCTCTCTTAAGGAACTTATTTTACATAAGAAAAAACAACATGCACAGGTACAGTGTAGGTGGTACCTTGCTCAATAGCAGCAACTGTAAGAGGGATCTTGGAGTCCTAGTGGACAACCGTTTAATTAGGAGCCAGCCGTGGGCAGCAGCTGCCCAAAAAGCCAACCCAGTTCTAGGCTGCATCAACAGAGGGAGAGAATCAGGATCACAGGAAGTGTTGATACCACTTTATAAGGTCTTGGGAAGGCCACACTTGGAATATTTGCATTCAGTTTTGGTCGCCACGATGTAGAAAAGATGTGGAGACTCTAGAAAGAGTGCCGAGAAGAGCAACCAAGAGGATGAGGGGGCTAAAACATAGGAAGAACGGTTGCAGGAACTGGGTAGGTCTAGTTTGATGAAAAGAAAGACTAAGGGAGACATGATAGCAGTCTTCCACTCTCTCAGGGGCTGCCCCAAAGAAGAGGGAGTCAAGCTATTCTCCAAAGCACCTGAGAGCAGGACAAGAAGCAAAAGGTCGACAGTTCAGCAGTTCGAATCCCTAGCACTGCGTAACGGAGGGAGCTCCCGTGACTTGTCCCAGCTTCTGCCAACCCAGCAGTTCGAAAGCACGTTAAAAAATGCAAGTAGAAAAACAGGAACCACCTTTGATGGGAAGGGAACGGCGTTCCGTGCGCCTTCGGGCGTTGAGTCACGCCGGCCACATGACCCCGGAGAAGTCTTCGGACAGCGCTGGCTCTTCGTCTTTGGAACGGAGATGAGCAGCGCCCCCTAGAGTCGGGAACGAGTAGCACAGATGTGCGAGGGGAACCTTTCCCTTTACAATGTACAATGGGGCTTATTCTGCCTGCTGGAGAAATGGTGAGAACGGTGAGATCTTCTTCCCGGTTATCCATTGTTTAAAAACGAAACGAATGATCAAAAGACTGGGTTGTTGACGTCATAAGAAAAACACAACCCACCTTCAGAACCGAAGATCACAGGCAGCGCAACAAAAATCTCCTTTTCTCAAAAAAGACCTCGGTTTTAATCTCTTGGTTGACCGCGGTTGATAAAACCACCATCTGAGGTCTTTTTTAAAAAAAAAAAACATTCAAAGGTCACTCTTGGCTTAAGTTCCCCGGAGAGAGAGGCGCGCCTTTCATCTGCTCGATTTGTTTGTGTCGCTCAAGTGTCCCTGGAGCACACATTTGGCTTTGAGTGTCCCAGATCCCTTTGCTGTCCAAGGTCAGAGGCCCAATTTAGAGTTGGATGGAACTCAAAAGGGAGAGAGAGTCTCTCGGAGTCAACACACCCACCCCTTGGCCCGAATCCGCAAAGAGATTTCAAGCCTTCGACGTCGTCGGGGCGAAAAACAAGAGATTGCCAGAGCTTGTTAATTCAGCCCACAGCAAACACACTCCTCCTTCGTGGGGGCTCTTAGATATCTACACAATGCCGTCTCTTCAGCTCCTGCCCTGCCTGGCTCGCAGATTTTAATCTTCCTCATGTTTTCCCTACAAGAAACGCTCTTGCACTTTCCCACGGCAGACCCAAAAAAAAATCAACAGTTTGATCCAACATAAAACGTGTATGCTAGGCCAATTTTAGAGCATTGTTTAACTGTTTGGAATCCATATATGTGTGTGTGTGTGTGTGTGTGTGTGTGTGTGTGTTAGGTTTTTTGAGCTGATCAATAAATAAATCAGGGAGACTAGGATAGATCTATTTTGAGCTTTTTAGCTCTCATCAGCTAGTCATACTCTTACTGGGATTCGAACCGGGGCTGTATTGCATGTCAGGCAAGAGCCTTAGCCATTCAGCCAGCCAGGTTCCCTTATTGCATCAGCTGAGACAGGAGGATAAGTATCTATAATTGTTCCACAACACCCTGTTAGGGCCCCAATTAAGGGAGGAGACATACTGTTTCCTTTTCTGCCTTTCGGCTCATCACCAGAGACCATCTAGACAGAAAGCCATGAGTTCCGTTGTGTACTTTTTTTATATGTGTGTTAGGTTTTTGAGCTGATCAATAAATAAATCAGGGAGACTAGGATAGATCTATTTCGAGCTTTTTAGCTCTCATCAGCTAGTCATACTCTTACTGGGATTCGAACCGGGGCTGTATTGCATATCAGGCAGGAGCCAGTAACCATTCAGCCAGCCAGGCTCTCCCAATTGCATCAGCTGAGACAGGAGGATTAGTATCTATAAATATATAAATATATATACACATATATATGCATGCTTGTGTCACAATACCCTGGTAAGCCCCAATTAAGGGAGGAAGCATACTGCTTTCCTTTTCTGCCTTTTGACTCATCACCAAAGACCATCTAGACAGAAAGCTATTAGTTTCGCTGTGTCTATTTTTTACATGTGTGTTAGGTTTTTGAGCTGATCAATAAATAAATCAGGGAGACTAGGATAGATCTATTTCGTAAGCCCCAATTAAGGGTGGAAGCATACTGTTTGCTTTTCTGCCTTTCAGCTCATCACCTGAGACCATCTAGACAGAAAGCCATGAGTTTCATTGTGTCTATTTTTTACATGTGTGTTAGGTTTTTGAGCTGATCAATAAATAAATAAGAGATATATATACATGCTGGCATAGCTGGCTTCGGGGATTTTCCCGTGTATAAGGCATAGAAAAGTTGTTGCAACGTTTCGACAAGATCTCACTTGTCATCATCAGGCAGGCTTTCTGAGG
>CM077655.1:5765219-5800468 GCA_039707465.1 Rhabdophis nuchalis
AGGAAGGAAGGAAGGAAAGAAAGAAAGAAAGAAAGAAAGAAAGAAAGAAAGAAAGAAAGAATTTATCATCACAATTGAGTCCAAAATTTTGATTGCTAAGCAAGAGCGTTGTTAAATGAGTTTCACCACATTTTAAAAGGTGGCCACTCCCACCCTGTCACATGACTACCAAGCCACGCCCACAAAATAGGCCACACCTACAGAGTAGGTTCTAAAAAATTTGAAACCCACCACTGAAACTGCTTGTATATCGAAACCCATCAATCTTTGCTGGTGGGCATTAAAAAATGACTTGGCAAGGTGCTGCAAGTATCCAGGGACTCACTCTGTGCAATTTAGAAAGTTGTGTCAATTGTGGCCTAGTGGCAATCTACCGGATTGCTTGATTGCAAACACACACAAATAACCTGACTTAGTTTTGGTGTGCTTGTTCCCCACACACAAAGTAACACAAAACCACCGACGGTTGAGAAGGAAATGTTATTCAATTCAGTCTTTTGGGCACATACATACATTTGTGTTACATTTTTTGGTGATAATTTTTTTAAAAAGGGAAGCGGCATGCTCCCTCCCTCCCATATTTGGCCACCCCAGGTGCTTTGACAAAAGGGGGGAAAAAACACTTAATCATTCCCCTGGCTCAGCTGATAAGGGAGGAGCCCTTGTGGCTTAGAGGTTAATACAACTGCCTGATATGTAAAAACAGCCCAGGTTCGAATCCCAGGAAGGGTATGGCTAGCTGATGAGAGCTAAATAGCTTGAAATAGATCTATCCTAGTCTCCCTTATTTATTTATCACCTCAAAAACCTAACACACACACACACACACATAGGAGAACCTGGTGGCTTAGTGGCTAAAACATCTGCCTGACATGTAATACAGCCCTGGTTCAAATCCCAGTAAGGGTATGGCTAGCTGATGAGAGCTAAATAGCTTGAAATAGATCTATACTAGTCTCCCTTTATTTATTTATCAGCACAAACGTAACACAAATATAACAAAGGCAGCGAAAAAATGGCTTTCTGCCTGGATGGTCTCCTAGGGTGAGCCGAAAGACAGAAAAGGGAAGCAATTCTGCTCCCTCCCATATTTGGGGCTTACCAGGGTGTTGTGACAAAAGGATATACTTATTCCCCTGGCTCAGCTGATCAAAGAGGAGAACCTGTGGCCTAGTGGCAATTACAACTGCCTCACATGTAATACTTCCCAGGTTCGAATCCCAGTAAGGGCATGGCTAGCTGATGAGAGCTAAATAGCTTGAAATAGATCTATACTAGTCTCCCTTTATGTATTTATCAGCACAAAAACGTATCACAAAAATGGTTTGTCATGTAAGTAGGGCTGAAAGGCTCCCATATTTGGCCACACAAGGTGCTTTGACAAAAGAAAAAAAAACACTGCATATATATGTGTGTGTATGTGTGTATGTGTGTGTTACATTTTTGAGCTGATCAATAAATAAGTCAGGGAGACTAGGATAGGAAACAGTATGTCTCCTCCCTTAATTGGGGCCCTAACAGGGTGTTGTGGAAACAATTATATATATATATATAATATATATATAGTTTGTGCTAATAAATAAATAAGGGAGACTAGGACAGATCTATTTCGCGCTTTTTAGCTCTCATCAGCTAGCCATACCCTTACTGGGATTCGAACCGGGGCTGTATTCCATGCTAGGCAGACATGTCCCAGTAAGGGTATGGCTAGCTGATGAGAGCTAAAAAAACTCAAAATAGATCTATACTAGTCTCCCTGACTTATTTATTGATCAGCTCAAAAACGTAACACACATATAAAAAAATTACACAACGGAACTCATGGCTTTCTGTCTAGATGGTCTCTGATGATGAGCCGAAAGGCAGAGGGGGAGAGCAGTATGCTTCCTCCCTTGATTGGGGCTTAACAGGGTGTTGTGACACACATATATATGTGTGTGTGTGTTAGTTTTATGAGCTGATCAATAAATAAATCAGATGGTCTCTGGTGATGAGCCGAAAGGCAGAAAAGGAAACAGTATGTCTCCTCCCTTAATGGGGCTCTAACAGGGTGTTGTGAAACAATTAAGCCAAGCTGGTTCCCCTTATTGCATCAGCTGAGACAGGGTATATTAGTATAGGTAATTGTTTCACAACAACCTGTTATTAGGCCCCAATTAAGGGAGGAGACATACTGTGTGTTACTGTGTTACCTATACTAATATACCCTGTCTCAGCTGATGCAATAAGGGGAACCGGCTTGGCTTAAGTGCTAGGCTCCTTGCCTGGCATGCAACACAGCCCCGGTTCGAATCCCAGTAAAGGGTATGGCCAGCTGATGAGAGCTAATAAGCTCGAAATAGATCTATCCTGGTCTCTCTCTAATTTAATTTATTGATCAGCTCATAAAACTAACACACATATCTAAAAAATTACACAACGTAATTCTTGGCTTGCTGTCTAGATGGTCTCTGGTGATGAGCCGAAAGGCAGGAAAGGAAACAGTATGTCTCCTCCCTTAATTGGGGCCTAAAAACAGGTTGTTGTGAAATATATATGTATATATATTGTTCCACTATACTAGTCTCTCTGATTTATTTATTGATCAGCTCATAAAACTAACACACACATATATATATAGTGTTTGCTATAATCTGTTTGTTATAAATAGTTCCAGTAAACAAGCATTTAAAAAAAAAACATTTACAAACACTGCCCTTTTCAATGCTCAAAACACATACCATATATTATTTTGCTGTGATCATCATCATCATCATCATTTAACGACCTCCCCATAATCTCCTGCGAGGGGGGGGTGGAGTCGGGGCAACTGAATGGAGCTAGCAGAGCGTTTAATGGCCGGGTGCCCTTCCTGTCGCCCATGCGGAGTTATGTTCGGCAGGTATCTTCTCACGGCGCCCAGAGAGATGATTTTGCGGCGATGTTTTGTAATGATTGTGCGCCTAGTCGCTTAATTTCCCCCACGCCGGCAACCTGAGCCCGAAATTAAATGGATAACAGATTTTCCCTTTGCTGTTTCTCATTCTTCTAAACCTCTAAACTAAATCGGCACTTCGGCTTCTTCTGTTGCTTCCAATGCCTTTTCCACTCCTGCGGCTCTGTCTGCCTGATTTGCCAACGTTCGCTCGGAGAGTAGAAAACAATATTTGCACAATGGAAGAAAAATACCTAACTATTAAAACCTTCACGAGGTGCCCACTGTTGTCATTTTTAAAAGACACGTAGGATTCAGTGCCAGGGCTGGCCTCCGTATTTAAACATCTTGGAATAAGGATTGGAATTCTGCTAACTTCCCTTTTGTCCACTGTCTCTCCTGATCTTTTGGTCACCACTGATGTAAAAAAAAAAAAAAGGATGGGGAGACTAGAAAAGAGAGAGAAGAGCAACCAAGATGATTAGGGGACTGGAGACTAAAACATAGGAAGAACGGTTGCAGGAACTGGGTAGGTCTAGTTGAATGAAAAGAAGGACCAGGGGAGACATGATAGCAGTCTTCCAATATCTCAGGGGTTGCCACAAAGAAGAGGGAGTCAAGCTATTCTCCAAAGCACCTGAGGACAGGACAAGAAGCAATGGGTGGAAACTAATCAAGGAGAGAAGCAACCTAGAACTGGGGAGAAATTTCCTGACAGTGAGAACAATTAACCTCTGGAACAGCTTGCCTCCAGAAGTTGTGAATGCCCCAACCCTGGAAGTCTTTGAGAAGATGTTGGATAGCCATTTGTCTGAAATGGTATAGGGCTTCCTGCCTAGATTTGGACTAGATTTATTTTTATTTATTTATTTTATTCACATTTGTATACCGCCCTTCTCCCTAGCGGGACTCAGGGCGGTGAACCGGCAGCAATAAAATCAGCAATAAAATAGATGGCCTCCAAGGTCCCTTCCAACTCTGCTCTTGTATTGTATAGAGCAGGGGTCTGCAAAGTTGGCTCTTTTAAGACTGGTGGACTTCAACTCCCAGAATTCCCCAGCCAGCAAAACTGGCTGGGGAATTCTGGGAGTTGAAGTCCATCAGTCTTAAAAGAGCCAACTTTGCAGACCCCTGGTACTATAGAGGATCAGGGGACTGGAGGCTAAAGAGGGAGTCAAGCTATTCTCCAAAGCACCTGAAGTCAGGACAAGAAGCAAAATGGGTGGAAACTAATCCAGGAGAGAAGCAACTTAGTACTGAGGACAAATTTCCTGACAATGAGAACCATTAATCAGGGGAACAGAAATTGCCTCCAGAAGTTGTGAACGCTCCATCACTGGAAGTCTTCAGGAAGATGTTGGAGAGCCATTTGTCTGAAACGGTGTAGGGTTTCCTGCCTAGGCAGGGGGTTGGACTAGATGACCTCCAAGGTCCCTTCCGACTCTGCTATCGTATTGTATGGAATCTCCATAAACACCCCATCCTTAGGTCATTTTCTCCACCTTGGAATATTCCGGCGTTCAGAGTTGCTAACAAGGAGGCCTGTCCGTGCTTCTCCCTAGCTCTTCCTCCAGAGTTCTCCCCCCGGCGAGGGCAGTTGGCTGGCATTTCGGAAGACTGTCCCCCAGCGACGCCCTGCCGAGGGAGTGAAAAAGTCAGACAGGTGTCCCTTCCATCCAGGGGTGGGGTTCCTGCCAGTTCTACCCTCCTCTTCCCTAGAAGAGGTTCCATAAATCTACGATGCCGTTTAGAACCGGTTCCAGCTCCCTCCCTCCCTCCGTCCGCCCATCATCCAGAGGAAGAGCGAGAGGAGGAATTCTTGGAGTTGAAGTCCACAAGTCTTCAAGCTGTCAAGTTTGAACACCCCTGGGGCGTTTTTTCCTAAAGGGTTAGGGGTGTTACAAGGGTCTTGTAACTGGACAGCTTGAAGACTTGCATGCTTCAAATGCCAGAGTTCCTGAGCCAAAATGACTGGAGGAGGGATTCTGGGAGTTGAAGTCCACAAGTCTTAAAGTTGCCAAGTTTGAACACCCCTGGGGTTTTTTCCCCTAAAGCAGGGATGTCCAAACTTGGGAACTTTAAGACTTGTGGACTTCAACTCCCAGAATTCTCCAGCTACCATGTCTGGCTGGGGAATTCTGGGAGTTGAAGTCCACAACTCTTAAAGTTCCCAAGTTTGGACACCCCTGCCCTAAAGGGTTAGAAGTGCAAGCGTCTTGTAACTTGACAGCTTTAAGACTTGGGTGCTTCAAATGCCAGAGTTCCTGAGCCAACATTTTGGTTGCTAAACAAGAGCGTTGTTAAGTGATTTTCACCACATTTTACAAGTTGGCCACGCCCACCCGGTCACATGACCGCCAAGCCACTCCCACCTGGTCACATGGCCACCAAGCCACTCCCACCCAGTCATATGGCCAGTAAGCCACTCCCACCTGATCACATGTCCATTGCAAAGCTGAAGAGCCAGCGCTGTCCGAAGACGTCTCCGGGGTCGTGTGGCCGGCGTGACTCAACGCCCGAAGGCGCACGGAACGCTGTTCCCTTCCCACCAAAGGTGGCTCCTCTTTTTCTACTTGCATTTTTAGATGCTTTCGAACTGCTAGGTGGGCAGAAGCTGGGAGGAGTCACGGGAGCTCCCTCCGTGACGCGGCGCTGGGGATTCGAACCGCCGAACTGCCGATCTTTTCTGATCGACAAGCTCAGCTTCTTAGCCCCTGAGCCACCGGGTCCCTTGCTTATACCTTGATACAAGATCAATTCGGCATCCCATCAATTCTGCCCTGGAGTCTTAACGGACTGGAGTCACCGAAGGTCAACGATTTCCAGGAAAGCCAGAAATGTATTTGAACAGTGCCAAGAAGACGAGCAGGAACTCCAGGAAGGTCTATTCGAGACAGCTTAGTCGTGGGCGGCTTTGGAAACTCCCCTCCCTCGTCCCCTCCCCTCTCCCCCGTTGGCCTGGGTCTCATCCAAGGAGGAAGACTTGCCACTCACTTTTATGACAAAGGTTTAATTTCACCTGTCTGCCATTCCCTGTTGGGAGCAGGGCAGCAGCTGTGAAAAAAGATGAGTGGCCTGCTAAGATCTCCATTAAAATAGCTCCATCTCCTTCCTCAGAGCAGAACAGAATAGCAGAGTTGGAAGGGACCTTGGGGGTCTTCTAGTCCAACCCCCCTGCTTAGGCCGGAAACCCTGCACCTCTTCAGACAAAGGGTTATCCAGCATCTTCTTAAAAAACTTCCAGTGTTGGAGCATTCACAACTTCTGGAGGCAAGTCGTTCCACTGGTTAGAATAGGATAGATAGAATAACAGAGTTGGAAGGGACCTTGGAGGTCTTCTAGTCCAACCTCCTGCTTAGGCAGGAAACCCTACACCACTTCAGACAAATGGATATCCAACACCTTTAAAACTTCCAGTGTTGGAGCATTCATAACTTCTGGAGGAGAAGGGAAGAGAAGAGAAGAGAAGAGAAGAGAAGAGAAGAGAAGAGAAGAGAAGAGAAGAGAAGAGAAGAGAAGGAGTGATAGGGATAGGATAGAAATAGAATAGGGTAGAAATAGAATAGTATAGAAATAGAATAATGGAATGAGAATAGGATAGGATAGGATAGAAATAGGAATAGAATAGGATAGTATAGAAATAGAATAGAATAGGATAGTATAGAAATAGAATAGAATAGTATAGAAATAGAATAATGGAATGAGAATAGGATAGGATAGAAATAGGAATAGAATAGAATAGTATAGAAATAGAATAATGGAATGAGAATAGGATAGTATAGAAATAGAATAGAATAGGATAGGATAGAAATAGAATAGTATAGAAATAGAATAATGGAATGAGAATAGGATAGGATAGGATAGAAATAGGAATAGAATAGGATAGTATAGAAATAGAATAGAATAGGATAGTATAGAAATAGAATAGAATAGTATAGAAATAGAATAATGGAATGAGAATAGGATAGGATAGGATAGAATTAGGAATAGAATAGGATAGTATAGAAATAGAATAGAATAGTATAGAAATAGAATAATGGAATGAGAATAGGATAGGATAGGATAGAAATAGGAATAGAATAGAATAGTATAGAAATAGAATAATGGAATGAGAATAGGATAGGATAGGATAGAAATAGGAATAGAATAGGATAGTATAGAAATAGAATAGAATAGGATAGTATAGAAATAGAATAGAATAGTATAGAAATAGAATAATGGAATGAGAATAGGATAGGATAGGATAGAATTAGGAATAGAATAGGATAGTATAGAAATAGAATAATGGAATGAGAATAGGATAGGATAGGATAGAAATAGAATAGAATAGAATAGTATAGAAATAGAATAATGGAATGAGAATAGGATAGGATAGAAATAGGAATAGAATAGAATAGTATAGAAATAGAATAATGGAATGAGAATAGGATAGTATAGAAATAGAATAGAATAGGATAGTATAGAAATAGAATAGTATAGAAATAGAATAATGGAATGAGAATAGGATAGGATAGGATAGAAATAGGAATAGAATAGGATAGTATAGAAATAGAATAGAATAGGATAGAATTAGGAATAGAATAGGATAGTATAGAAATAGAATAATGGAATGAGAATAGGATAGGATAGAAATAGGAATAGAATAGAATAGTATAGAAATAGAATAATGAAATGAGAATAGGATAGGATAGGATAGAAATAGGAATAGAATAGAATAGTATAGAAATAGAATAATGGAATGAGAATAGGATAGGATAGGATAGAAATAGGAATAGAATAGGATAGTATAGAAATAGAATAGAATAGGATAGAATTAGGAATAGAATAGGATAGTATAGAAATAGAATAATGGAATGAGAATAGGATAGGATAGGATAGAAATAGGAATAGAATAGAATAGTATAGAAATAGAATAATGGAATGAGAATAGGATAGGATAGGATAGAAATAGGTATAGAATAGAATAGTATAGAAATAGAATAATGGAATGAGAATAGGATAGTATAGAAATAGAATAGAATAGGATAGTATAGAAATAGGAATAGAATAGAATAGTATAGAAATAGAATAATGGAATGAGAATAGGATAGGATAGGATAGAAATAGAATAGAATAGGAAAGAATAGTATTAGTATTAGAATTAGAATTAAAATTAGAAGAGAATAACCAAGTTGGAAGGGACCATGGAGGTCATCTAGTCCAACCCTCTGCTCAGGCAGGAACCCCTACACCACCTTCAGACAAAGGGTTGTCCCATCTCTTCTTAAAGACTTCCAGTGTTGGAGCCTTCACAACTTTTTGGAGGCCAGGAGTTCCACTGACTCATTGTTCTCCCTGCAGAGGGAATGGAGATTTTGCCCTATCATTCCCCTTGCACAGAACCGGTAGTGCAAAAAAAAAAAAAAATAGCATTTCACCACTGGGGAGGATCCTGCATTACCCTAAAGAAAACAGATTATTCCCCCCCTCCACCCCCCAAAAAAATTGGGAAACAATTTGAGAGGTTACAACCCAAAGTTGAATATTTTTTCCCAACTGCCCCTTCCTCAATTGACATCTAGTTTGGGAGCAACTGCCCTAGCTAGCCCGAAAAACATTAAATATTTGTTTCTCAGGAAAGAGAGGCATGTCTTTACAATACAATACAATACAATACAATACAATAGCAGAGTTGGAAGGGGCCTTGGAGGTCTTCTAGTCCAACCCCCTGCGTGGGCAGGAACCTTATACCATTTCAGACAAATGGCTATCTAACATCTTTTTTTTAAAATATTTTTTTTATTTATTCTTATAAAAATAATCTGTATCTCTGTCATTTTCTCTCTGTACCTCTCTGTATCTCTCTCTCTCTGTGTATCTCTCTCTCTCTCTCTGTGTGTATCTCTCTCTGTATCTTAATACAATAGCAGAGTTGGAAGGGACCTTGTAGGTCTTCTAGTCCAACCCCCTGCGTGGGCAGGAACCTTATACCATTTCAGACAAATGGCTCTCCAACATCTTCTTAAAAACTTCCAGGGTTGGGGCATTCACAACTTCTGGAGGCAACTTCTGTTCCACTGGTTAATTGTTCTCACTGTCAGGAAATTTCTCCTTAGTTCTAAGTTGCTTCTCTCCTTCACTAGTTTCCACCCATTGCTTCTTGTCCTGCCCCCAGGTGCCTTGGAGAGTAGTTTGACTCCCTCTTCTTTGTGGCACCCTCTGAGATATCGGAACATTGCTATCATGTCTCCCCTGGTCCTTCTCTTCATCAAACTAGACATACCCAGCTCCTGCAACCGTTCTTCATATGTCTTAGTCTCCAGTCCCCTAATCATCTTGGTTGCTCTTCTCTGCACTCTTTCCAGAGTCTCCACGTCTTTTCTACATCGTGGCGACCAAAACTGTATGCAGTATTCCAAGTGTGGCCTTCCCAAGGCACTATACAGTGGCATTAACACTTCACGTGATCTAGATTCTATCCCTTAGAATCTTTAAGCAAAAGAAAAAACAAACCAGGCTCATGGCATTATATTAACTTTATTAGGGGGTGGGGGGCTTCTTCAAAGAAATCGCCAAGGGAACAGTGTCAATGCTGTACAACTCCCCCCCAACCCCCGCTTACACACCGACCCACACTGCCATGCACACAAAATCTGCACCGAGGATCGACTTCGCATTGCAGCAACACAATCGCAAGCCCAGCCGCTGTGACGTGAGATCCGAGGTCCCTGTACGGTTCGTGCTTTTCGTTCAAGCCGACAACGCGTCGACTCAACGCGTCGACAACAACAGCAACAACAACAAAAAACCTGGAATTAAAATTACAGCCACAACTCAAATCCGGCCCTGCTTTTAGTTCAACGGCCCTCCAAGAAAGAGTTGGTGTCAAAACATGATTTCGTTATTTGCTAAATTAAATAATTTCTTTAGAAAACTTTTCCCTCCCCCTCGTGGCAAGCAAACCCATTGAATTGCTTATTAAATAGAATATCAGACAAAGCCAACGAGAACCTTCCTGTAAACGTCCCTCAATGTTGGGGGTTGAACGGCATAGATATATATATATATATATATATATATATATATATATATATATATAATATTTTAAATTCAAGTAACAAAAAGAAGACCGTGGATTCTCCAGGCCCGCAGCAACATCGAAAGTGTGAATTAGAATTGTGTCTGCTGCCATCAGGTGAGATTATTCCGAAGAGGGAGGGAGGGAGGAAAGAAGGACAAAAGAGAGGGGGGAGAGAAAGAGAGAAAGAGAAAGAGAGAGAGAGATGATAGATAGATGGAGGGAGGGAAAGGAAAGAAGGAAGGAAGGAAGATGGGGAGGAAGGAAGGAAGGGAGGAGGGGAACAAAAGAAGGATGGACAGAAGATAGAGAAGGAAGGGAAGAAGGAAGAAGGGGAAGGAAGGAAGGGAGGGAGGGAGGAAGATGGGGAGGAAGGGAGGAGGGGAACAAAGGAAGGATAGACAGAAGATAGAGAAGGAAGGAAAGAAGGAAGAAGGGGAAGGGAGGGAGGGAGGGAGGAAGATGGGGAGGAAGGAAGGAGGGGAACAAGGATGGACAGAAGATAGGGAATGAAGGAAGGAAAGAAGGAAGAAGGGGGAGGAAGGAAGGAAGGAAGATGGGGAGGAAGGAAGGAGGGGAACAAGGATGGACAGAAGATAGGGAACGAAGGAAAGAAGGAAGAAGGGGAAGGAAGGGAGGGAGGGAGGAAGATGGGGAGGAAGGAAGGAGGGGAACAAGGATGGACAGAAGATAGGGAATGAAGGAAGGAAAGAAGGAAGAAGGGGGAGGAAGGAAGGAAGGAAGGAAGGAAGGAAGGAAGGAAGATGGGGAGGAAGGAAGGAGGGGAACAAGGATGGACAGAAGACAGGGAACGAAGGAGGGAAAGAAGGAAGAAGGGGAAGGGAGGGAGGGAGAAGAGGAGCAGGAAGATGGGGAAGGAAGGGAGAAGGAGGGAAGGAAGATGGGGAAGGAAGAAAGAAGGGAAGGAAGGAAGGGAACGAAGGAAGGAAGATGGGGAGGAAGGAAGATAGGAAGGATGGAAGGAAGGAAGATGGGGAAGGAAGAAAGGAGGGAAGGAAGGAAGGAAGGGAAGGAAGGAAGGAAGATGGGGGAGGAAGAAAGATAGGAAGGATGGAAGGAAGGAAGATGGGGAAAGAAGGATGGAGGGAATGAAGGAAGGAAGATGGGGAAGGAATAAAGAAGGGAACAAAGGATGGAAGATGGGGAAGGAAGGAGGGAACAAAGGAAGGAAGGAGGGGAATGAAGGGCGGAGGAAAGGGAGGATGGAAGGGAGGAAGGAAGATGCCACCTAACTGGTTTCTTCAAGGAACCGTGGGCTCTACAGGCAAAAGAAGAGTAAATAACAACAAACACAACAGAACACACACACAACCTAACGTGGGCCCTAGAGAACCTTCCCTTTGCAACCCTCCCGATGCTTGCAAAGATCAGCCGGTTCTTCCCCTCCTTACAATCTTCTCTCCCAGCCCATGGGCCTGCTTCTCCAAGCCCTTTGCAAGCAGCGTTGTTACTATTACGAGTATTTCAATGGTAACCCACAAAGCAGCGTGTTTCCAAAAAAAAAGAGAGGGAGAATAACCATCAGGACAGGAGAACGCAACTGCCCCACCACCCACCCACCAACAGCAAGCAAGGTTGTGTTAGGCCCTGGGAATAGCCGTTGCTGTGTTGCACACTCACAAACCGCCCCAGCTTTCCCCAAGCAAAATATTTCTCCCTCCGCAGGTGTGCAAAACTGCCTCCCTTTATTACGATGAACACCAAAAGGCTGGGAAAAAATAAGTGTTCTTGGGGGGGGGGGGTGTACAGGGTGTCGAAACGGGCTGCCGTTCCTGGGTGTGCACACAACCACACACGCAGGCTCACTTTATCCCTGAGTCAGAATTCCCAGCAACGCCTTCTTCTTTGCCAACCTTCGTTAACAGCTGGGCTTGAAACTGGGGAAGGACCTCTAAGGCTTGTCTGCTTGTGTGTGTGTGTGTGTGTTGTTGTTGTTACAAGCCGCCTCAAAATTCCTAATCCTGCAGGAGAGTCAAACGAAAGAGAGTCCGTTTTCAGAATCCAGGTCTTCAAGCAGATAGGATGGCAGCTTTTTTTTAAAAAAACCAGCTTTGCATTAGCCCAGGGGTGGGCAAACTTTGCAACTTTAAGTCTGAAGGACTTCAGCTCCCAGAATTATAAAAGCCCAGTCTAGCGCAATACCAATGAAGAAGAAAAATAACAAAGTTGGCTGGAGAATTCTGGGAGCTGAAGTCCTTCAGACTTAAAGTTGCAAAGTTTGCCCACCCCTGCATTAGCCCCTTGCAGTAAAAAGGTAAAGGGGTTCCCCTCGCACCTACGTGCTGGTCGTTCCCGACTCTAGGGGGCGCTGCTCACTTCCGTTTGCAAAGTTGAAGAGCCAGTGCCGTACCGAAGACGTCTCCGTGGCCATGGGGCCGGCATGACTCAACGCCCGAAGGCGCACGGACCGCTGCTCCCTTCCCACCAAAATTGGTGGTTCCTATTTTCCTACATTTTTCGAACGGCTAGGTCGGCGGAAGCTGGCATGAGTCGCGGGAGCTCCTTTCCGTAACGCGGCGCTGGGGATTCAAACCGCCGACCTCTTCGATTGGCCAGCTCGCCGTCTTAGCCCCCTGAGCCCACCCTTGCCGTAACGGTTAGAAAAATAGGATTTTTATTTATTTTTATTTTGTTTGGGGCTGCGTTGCCAAAATCGATCAACGGCACGCACCAATCCAGGCTGGTTTTTGAGTCCACAGACAGCGCAGCTTTCTTCATAACAAACCCAGGATGCCATCTCTGTGTCGAGGGACAAACGGATTAGTGGAGGGAAGAATTCCAGATCCTTCTTCTCGGACGTTTTTCATAGCACCACAAGCCCAAGCCGAGCCACAGGAATTTGGAAGGGCAAAAGAGTCCGAAAGGAGCCCGAAGGATCCTTTGGTCTCCGGAAGTCCATCATCCACAATCTTTTGCACTACAAAAACTTCGGTGGAGGGCGGCCCGCCTCCCTTAACAGTGGTAGATCTCCTGGGTGGAGGCAGGTGGATTCTTCCCCTCTGCATCCCAGAGGTTGTCGTAGCTGTAATCTTCGTGGAAGCTCTGCAGCTCGGCGTAATCGTGGTACGTCGAGTCGAGCGTGCCCCCTCCTCTTTCCGGTAGGTTGTAGTCCTGAAGGTTTTCATCTGGGAAAGATAAGCGAAGAGAAGAGGATAAGGGGACCGGAGGCTAAAACATAGGAAGAACGGCTGCAGGAACTGGGTAGGCCTAGTTTAATGAAGAGAAGGACTAAGGGAGACAGGATAGCAGTCTTCCAGAGTGGCCAGACGAAGGAAAGAGCTAAAGAAAAGGGGTCGACTTGGGAGTAAGGCCGGGGTGGGGTTCTTGCCAGTTCTACCCTCCTCTTCTCTAGAAGAGGTTCCATAAATCAGGGTGCCGTTTAGAACCGGTTCCAGCTCCCGCCCTCCGCCCGTCCGCCCATCATGAAGAGGAAGAGCGAGAGGAGGGATTCTGGGAGTTGAAGTCCACAAAGTCTTAAAGCTGTCAGGTTTGAACACCCCTGAGGGGTTATTTTTTTTTCTTCTGAAGGGTTAGGGGTGTTACAAGGGTCTTGTAACTTGACAGCTTTAAGACTCGCGTGCTTCAAATGCCAGAGTTCCTGAGCCAACATTTTGGTTGCTAAGCAAGAGCGCTGTTAAGTGAGTTTCACCCCATTTTACAAGTTGGCCACACCCACCCAGTCACATGGCTAGCAAGCCACTCCCACCCAGTGACATGGCCGTCAAGCCACTCCCACCCGGTCAAATGGCCTGCAAGCCACTCCCACCGGTCACATGGCCAGCAAGCCACTCCCACCGGTCACATGGCCAGCAAGCCACTCCCACCCAGTCACATGGCCTGCAACCCACTCGCACCAGTCACATGGCTAGCAAGCTACTCCCACCAGTCACATGGCCAGCAAGCCAGTCCCGCCTGGTCACATGGCCGGCAAGCCACTCCCACCCAGTCACATGGCCGGCAAGCCACTCCCACCCGGTCACATGGCTAGCAAGCCACTCCCACCCGGTCACATGGCCGGCAAGCCACTCCCACCCGGTCACATGGCCTGCAAGCCACTCCCACCCGGTCACATGGCTAGCAAGCCACTCCCACCGGTCACATGGCTAGCAAGCCACTCCCACCGGTCACATGGCTGGCAAGCCACTCCCACCCTGTCACATGGCCGGCAAGCCACTCCCACCCGGTCACATGGCTAGCAAGCCACTCCCACCCTGTCACATGGCCAGCAAGCCACTCCCACCCAGTCACATGGCTGGCAAGCCACTCCCACCCTGTCACATGGCCGGCAAGCCACTCCCACCCGTTCACATGGCCGGCAAGCCACTCCCACCCGTTCACATGGCCGGCAAGCCACTCCCACCCAGTCACATGGCCGGCAAGCCACTCCCACCCGGTCACATGGCCGGCAAGCCACTCCCACCCGGTCACATGGCTGCAAGCCACTCCCACCCGGTCACATGGCCGGCAAGCCACTCCCACCCGGTCACATGGCCTGCAAGCCACTCCCACCCTGTCACATGGCCGGCAAGCCACTCCCACCCGGTCACATGGCCGGCAAGCCACTCCCACCCAGTCACATGGCTGGCAAGCCACTCCCACCCTGTCACATGGCCGGCAAGCCACTCCCACCCTGTCACATGGCCGGCAAGCCACTCCCACCCGTTCACATGGCCGGCAAGCCACTCCCACCCAGTCACATGGCCGGCAAGCCACTCCCACCCGGTCACATGGCCGGCAAGCCACTCCCACCCGGTCACATGGCCGGCAAGCCACTCCCACCCGGTCACATGGCCGGCAAGCCACTCCCACCCGGTCACATGGCCGGCAAGCCACTCCCACCCGGTCACATGGCCGGCAAGCCACTCCCACCCGGTCACATGGCCGGCAAGCCACTCCCACCCGGTCACATGGCCAGCAAGCCACTCCCACCCGGTCACATGGCCAGCAAGCCACTCCCACCCGGTCACATGGCCAGCAAGCCACGCCCACCCGGTCACATGGCCGGCAAGCCACTCCCACTGGTCACATGGCCGGCAAGCCACTCCCACCCGGTCACATGGCCAGCAAGCCATTCCCACCCAGTCACATGGCCAGCAAGCCACTCCCACCTGGTCACATGGCCGGCAAGCCACTCCCTCAAAGCAGGCCACACCTACAGAAGAGGTTCTAAAATTTTTTTGAAAGCCATCACTGGAGTAAGGCCACAGGTAGATGGTGAATGGCCCCTCCCAGAGGAAATAAAAGAGGAGCGAAAGGGAAGTGGAGTTTGCAGGAGAACAGACTCACCTGAAGTCGGCAAGGAGCGCATCCGAAGGCCATCTCCTGACGTGGTGCTCTGTCGGCAGGTGGGGGAAGACAAGATAAAGAGTTGAGAGCCGTGAAGTCCACAGGACACAGTTTGGTCTTCGGATTCCTTGCCCCCACCCCGCCCCACCCCGCTCAAAAAGTGGGGTAAGGCCCAAGTCTCTTCGGAAGATTTCGCAGGGCACTTACCGTGGTCAAATAACGGACATCTGATGCAGGTTCCGGGACAAAATGGAAGGCTGGGGCCGAGGCGTTGGCTGTCTGTGGAAGGCCGTGGTCTCGCCAGTGGTTCCCACAGGGAAGTTGAAAGCTCTTCCACCCCAGAGGATGATGGCAGATGGGAACGGACACTGGCATGGCCGGGTAGCCATTCTGGTGCTCCACAGCGGACAGTCCGTGACACCTGCCCCCATGCTGTGACGGTGGGAAGGAAGGGGGGAGGAAGAGGAGGAGGAGGGAAAGAGGAAGGAAGAGGCCGTCGTAACTTCAGAGTTTTAACTTGAGGACTCCCGGTGGAATCGTTTGGGGATCCTCCTGGTGTGCCCTAACTGCTTACATAAAGGGGTGTCGAACATACAGGCCTGTGGGCCAGTGATGTGATCGGAACCGGCCCGTGGAGCCATCCTGGAAATTGTAAGGGGTCGGCCCTTGTTGCTTCAGCCCAGCCTACCCAGTGCGAAGAGGAAACATGCCAGGAGTTTGGGGAGTGATGTCAAGCTGGCCACACCCATCCAGTCACCACACCCACCCAATCAGCCATGCCCAATGACTGGCGTCAAGCTGGCCACGCCCCCCCCCAGTCGGCCACACCCACCCAGTCACCACGCTCACCCAGTCAGCCACGCCCAATGTGGAGTTTGGGGAGTGATGTCAAGCTGGCCACACCCATCCAGTCACCACACCCACCCAATCAGCCATGCCCACTGAGTGGCGTCAAGCTGGCCATGCCCCCCCCAGTCGGCCACACCCACCCAGTCACCACGCTCACCCAGTCACCATGCCCCCCCCAGTCAGCCACGCCCAGTGAGTGGCCTCAAGATGACTTCTCGACTGGATTACTGTAACGCTCTCTACATGGGGCTCCCCTTGAGGTGCACTCGAAGGCTACAGTTAGTTCAGAATGCGGCCGCGCGGGTGATTATGCGTGCCCCAAGGTAAGCCCACATAACACCTCTCCTGCGCGAGCTGCACTGGCTGCCTGTGGTCTTTCGGGTTGCTTCAAGGTGTTGACGACCATCTTCAAATCGCTCCATGGCTCGGGGCCTAGCTATATACGAGACCGCCTTCTGCCCCATACATCCCTTCGTCCGATCCGCTCCCACAGAGAGGGCCTTCTCTGGGTACCGTCGGCCGGGCAATGCCAGTTGGCGACACCCAGAGGAAGGGCCTTCTCTGTGGCGGACCCGGCCCTCTGGAACGACCTACCCCCCCGAACTACGTACCATCTCAGACCTCCGCCTCTTCCGCCAGCGTCTTAAGACACACCTTTTCCAACAAGCCGGCCTAGCATAACCTCCCGGTTTGACCATTTTTTAGATATGGGGATTTTATACAATTTTAGCACAGGGTATATTTAATATTTAATAGTTTTTTAAATTTTTGTACCTTTGTTATATTTGTTATGTTTTTTTAATTTCCTGTGCGCCGCCCTGGGTCCTTTTTGGAGAAGGTGTGGGGTATAAATCTGAATAAATCTAAATCTAAATTAAAATGCCAGGTTTTCGAAATGTAAAATCTCGGACCTCCGCCTCTTCCGCCAACGTCTTAAGACGTATCTATTCCAACAAGCCAGCCTAGCGTAGCCCACAGTTTCTGACTCTTATCTATAAATTTTAATTTTCAGGGTTTTAAATGGGTTTTTTAGCACGGGTTTTAATTTAATTTAATATGTTTTTTTAATATTGTATATTGTCTTTTGTTATGGTTTTAATAATGCCCTGGGTCCTAACAAGGAGAAGGGCGGGGTATAAATTCAATAAATAAATAAATAAATAAATAAAGATGGCCACGCCCACCCAGTCGGCCACACCCATCCAGTCGGCCACACCCACCCAGTCACCACGCTCACCGAGTCAGCCACACCCAGTGAGTGGTATCAAGCTAGCCACGCCCCCCAGGCGGCCACACTCAATCACCACGCTCACCCAGTCAGCCACGCCCAGTGAGTGGTATCAAGCTAGCCACGCCCCCCAGGCGGCCACACTCAATCACCACGCTCACCCAGTGGGCCACGCCCAGTGAGTGGCATCAAGCTGGCCATGCCCACCCAGTCCACCACACCCACCCAGTTGGCCATGCCCGCCCAGCCTCCCAGGTCAACCACAGCCCCAATGCGTCCCTCAATGAAATCGAGTTAGACACCCCTTACTGGGCCACACTCACCTCCTCTAGGAAGTAGGGGCCTACAGCTCCGTGCGAGGAGGGGGAGTTGGGCGTGTAGGGGTCAGCATACATGGGGGAAGACGAGAGAGACATATTTTCCAGGGTTTGGGGAGCTGGGCAGGTCTGACTCCTCGGCACGTTCCACGGCTTCAGCTGCAGAAGGGACACACACAAAAAATCAGGTCCATTGGACGAGAAATCCAGCCGCGGAAGGCCATTTGCCAGGGCATCCCAGATGTTCCTCAACCCATCGGGCTCAACCCCAGGCCCACAAAGCAGGGCTCCCGAATCCCGCGATTTATCCTCCGCTGCTCGTACGTGGTTTAAGTCCAGGTGCAGCGGGCGGACCGCAGGGTGCTCCTGTTGCGCCGGGGCCGAGTACGGCTCATTGTACACGGGGGAGACGCCTTCTCCACGCGGGTGCTTCGAGACGAGCGGGATGGAGCTTTTCTTTTCGGGGTCCTCCCGGTGGCCCTGGGGCTGCTGAGGTGGCGGGACACCCTTCCCTTTGGATTTGCGGGAACTCCCCTTCCTTTTCAGCCCCTCGGCTTTCGGCATCCCGGCCCCTCGCTTTCCCGAGCACTGCAACAAAAGAGGAGAGGCACAATTTAAGTCTTCTGAATTCCTCTCATTCACATCCAGCCACGTCCCCGGCCAACGGTCTTTCAAGGGTGAATTGACAACCACAGACCTAATCAGTCTTAGAGAGCTGCCAGGCCCGATATCTTCCAAACGCCACGCTATAGCAGCAATTCCTTGGCAAGAATTCAGGAACAGATCTTCACCGGAATGAATTGAACTAATTGTGTCCTGCAAACTCCACTCCCCTTTTGCTCCTCTTTTACTCCTTCTAGGAGGGGCCATTCATCGCACACCTCTCCTCAAAAAGCCTTCCCTGGACCCAGCATTGTTGGAAAATTTCCGTCCGGTCTCCAACCTTCACTTTCTTGCGAAGGTTGTAGAGAGTGTGGTGGCTCAACAGTTTCCTCGTCACCTGGAGGAAGTTGATTATCTAGACCCGCGCCAGTCCGGTTTCCGACCCGGTCACAGCACTGAGACGGCATTGGTCGCGTTGGTTGATGATCTCTGGAGGGCACGGGATAGAGGTTGCTCCTCTATCCTGGTCCTATTAGACCTCTCAGCGGCTTTTGATACCATCGACCATGGTATCTTATTGCACCGACTGGGGGGGTTGGGGCTGAGAGGTACCGTTTTGCGGTGGTTCTCGTCCTACCTCTCTGGTCGGTCGCAATGGGTGTTGGCAGGAGGGCAGAGGTCGTCCCCGAGGCCCCTCACATGTGGGGTTCCTCAGGGGTCGGTCCTCTCGCCACTCCTGTTCAACACCTATATGAAGCCGCCCTGGGTCCTAACAAGGGGAAGGGCGGGGTATAAATCCGAAATAAACAAATAAACAAACAAATAAACAAACAAACAAACAAGCAAGCAAGCAAGCAAGCAAGCAAGCAAACAAACAAATAAATAAATAAATAAAACCTGTGGCCTTACTCCCAAGTCGACCCTTGTTCTTCAGCTGTTCCCTTCATCTGGCAGTTCTGCGCATGCGCACACTGGGAACAGGCTCCAGCTGTTCCTCTGCCTCACTGATGTCTGAAGGCAGCTGATAACTGTCAGAGAGCCCTGGCCCCCTCTCTGCCTCCGACACAGAGCCCTCCTCAGAGCCTTCCCCAGACTCCAGGACTGGCCCCTGTTCCTCCCCAACCCTCCTCATTGTCTGAATCTGCCACCAGCTCTGCTGGCCACTGGCAGGCCATAACATTAAGAACCCTGGATATGTCTAGGCCATCCCTGAGCAGCAAAATAAATCAATACCCTGATGACGTTACCTAGCTTGGTCATGAAACGTCAGGAAGGAGAGCACCAAACTTAGAGAGCACTAAGGACCCCCCAGTCCAAATATTATCTTCTAAAGAACATTCAGTCATCCAGGTCCATGGAGGTTCTCGGTCATCCAAGCCGTGGTTGTCCCAAAGGTGGTTGTTTTTTTCAAGAGGCGATTGGACTTTCTGGTGTTATTTTTTTCTTTTGAAGACATTTCTCTTCTCATCCAAGAAGCTTCTTCAGCTCATAAATCCTTCCATTCCTCACCACCCAGTCAGAGCCGAAGAAGCTTCTTGGATTAGAAGCGAAACGTCTTCAAAGAAAGCCCAGAAGATAAGGATCAACCAAGGAGGGCAAGCTTCCCAGATCTTTCAAGTCAACTTTTTATTTTATTTTATTTTATTAAATTTATACCCCGCCCTTCTCCAAAAGGACCCAGGGCGGCCCACAGGAAATTTAAAAATACATAACAAAATCAAGTAGAAAATTTTAAAAAACTGATTTGATACCGTCCTGCGCTAAAACCAAATTAAAACCCCAAAATTTAAACCTGTCTAAAATAGTCATTTGTGGAGGTTAGGCTAGGCCGGCTAGATGAAACAAATGTGTCTTTAAACACTGGCGGAAGAGGCGGAGGTCGGAGATGGTGCGAAGTTCAGGGGGAAGGTCGTTCCAAAGGGTAGGGCCCACCACAGAGAAGGCTCTTCCCCTGGGTGTCGCCTGGGAAAAGGTCGAAAACTTGACCTTTCCCCCCCCCCTTCCCACAGATCCCACGAGGTTGGGGCCGCCGCTTGAAGCCGCCCATCAAGCCCACCACCCAATTTTCAAACCCCAGAACTTACGCAAACTGGTTGCGCCAGGGAGTTTTCAGCTAACCGATTGTCCGACATCGCATCGACCGATTGTCTCTCGGAGAAAGAAGCGGTACTGGTTTGGGAGTGGTGGGTGGACGTCGCCCCCTTCCCGGCAGAAGCCCAGGAATTCGTTCTGCCCTCCGAGGTGAGTGACCCTCTTCCGCTTCCTGAAAACTAAACCAAGCGAGAAATTAAAATAGGGATTTGGGGGTGGGCAAGAGAAGATTAAAGACCCTGGAATCATTGGCACGGTGAAAAAAATGCAATCTTGGCCTTCAAAGAATGGAGAAGAAGAGCGAGACATTAAGGGCAGGGGTGAAATCCAGCAGGTTCTGACAGGTTCTGGAGAACCGGTAGTGGACATTTTGAGTAGTTCAGAGAACCGGCAAATGCCATCTGTGGCTGGCCCCAGGGAGGGAATGGGGATTTTGCAGTATCCTTACCCTGGAGTGGGGAGGGAATGGGGATTTTGCACTATCCTTCCCTGGAGTAAGGAGGGAATGAGGATTTTGCAGTATCCTTCCCCTGGAATGGGGTGGGAGTGGATATTTTGCAGTATCCTTCCCCTGGAGTGGGGAGGGAATGGGGACTTTGCAGTATCCTTCCCTGGAGTAGGGAGGGAATGGGGACTTTGCAGTATCCTTCCCCTGGAGCAGGGAGGGAGTGGATATTTTGTAGTATGCCCTTAGTTCTGTCTGGGTTAAGAGGAATTGGCTTATCCACATCTATTGGGCAGAGTTATGCTAGGAAGAACATTTAAGGAAGGGGACAAAGAACCATTCTCCTCGAATACACAATGCAGGATTGTGTTATAAGCCAGGCAGGAAACAGCACCTTACCTGCGCCAGGTGAGAAGGCCTCATCCCGGAGAAACTCTCCGATCCAGAGAGGGAAGAATCTGCATGGCGGAACTGAGCCGTTTTAAGACAGTATAACCACTCTTGGTAATCTTCGTAGCTGGAGCAGATCACACGGATGGAGTTGATTAGGCGCCCTATAAAAAAATAAGAGATCACGTCTTGTAACCAAACGAAGGGTGTTTTTTTTGATCGGGATCTTTGAATAGGAAGTGATCCTTCAGACTCTTCCCCATCTCTTGTCTCTTTTTAATAGAATAGGCATAGAAATAGAATAGAGTAGAGTAGAATTGAATACAGAATAGAATAGGAATAGGAATAGAAATAGAGTAGAGTAGAGCAGAACAGAATTGAATACAGAATAGAATAGGCATAGAAATAGAATAGAGTAGAGTAGAGTAGAATAGAATTAGAAGAGAAGGGAATTAGAAAAGAATTAGAGTAGAGTAGAGCAGAATAGAATTGAATACAGAATAGAATAGAAAGTAGAATGGAATAGAATAGAATAGAATAGAATAGAATAGAATAGAATAGTGCATACAGTTTTGGTCGCCACGATGTAGAAAAGACGTGGAGACTCTGGAAAGAGTGCAGAGAAGAGCAACCAAGATGATTAGGGAACTGGAGACTAAAACATATGAAGAACGGCTGCAGGAGCTGGGTAGGTCTAGTTTGATGAAGAGAAGGACCAGGGGAGACATGATAGCAGTGTTCCGATATCTCAGAGGGTGCCACAAAGAAGAGGGAGTCAAACTATTCTCCAAGGCACCTGGGGGCAGGACAAGAAGCAATGGGTGGAAACTAATCAAGGAGAGAAGCAACTTGGAACTAAGGAGAAATTTCCTGACAGTTAGAACAATTAACCTCTGGAACAGCTTGCCTCCAGCAGTTGTGAATGCCCCAACCCTGGAAGTCTTTAAAAAGATGTTAGATAGCCATTTGTCTGAAATGGTATAAGGTTCCTGCCCACGCAGGGGGTTGGACTAGAAGACCTACAAGGTCCCTTCCAACTCTGCTATTGTATTGTATTGTATTGTAAGAAGAGAAGAGAAGAGAAGAGAAGAGAAGAGAAGAGAAGAGAAGAGAAGAGAAGAGAAGAGAAGAGAAGAGAAGAGAAGAGAATGAGGATAGACATAATAGAAGAGAATAGAGAATGGAATGGAACAGAGTAGAGTAGAGTAGAGTAGAGTAGAGTAGAGTAGAGTAGAGTAGAGTAGAGTAGAGTAGAGTAGAGTAGAGTAGAGTAGAGTAGAATTGAATTCTTTTATTGGCCAAGTGTGATTGGACACACAAGAATTTGTCTTTGGTGCAGATGCTCTCAGTGTACATAGAATAGGAATAGGAATGAAATTGGAATGGAATGGAATAGAATATAATTCTTTTATTGGCCATAGAATAGAATTCTTTTATTGGCCAGAGGGATTGGACACACAAGGAATTTGTCTTTGGTTCATAAGCTCTCAGTGTACATCAGGAAAAATAAAATAGAATGCATTCATCAAGAATCATAAGATACAACACTTAGTGATGGTCGAGGTTACTAATAAGCAATCAAATCATATTAGGAAACAAATAAAGACAATATACGGTAAATTGTAAAGATAGAAGCAACATGGATATAGCCATGAGTGGGGAGAGATAGGTAATAGGAAGGAAGAGAAGACTAATAGTAATACAGCCTTAGTAGATAATTTGACAGTGGTGAGGGAATTAATTGTTTAGCAGAGTGATGGCATTTGGGGTGGGAGTGGGGGAATTATCCTTGTGTCTAATTGTTGTGGGGTGCAGTGTCCTATTGAGGGTAGGAGTTGAAGCAATGTATGTCCGGGATGGGAGGGGTCTGTAGATGGAGGGAGGTCCTCCTGCAATATCTTGATACACAAACACACACCCACAAACACCCACACACACACACACAGAGTTTACATGTAAACAAGGGACCTACCTTCTATTAAAAAGGCCGTCTTCTGGTTTTCTTCAAATTGTACCTGGATGGCATTCAGAGGCAATTCACCCTGTTTGTAGGAGGGTGTGGGGGAAAGAAAAATCAGACCTTCTTTGAAATACCAAAACCCACCTGGGTTCTTCCTTGTCCAGCTGTAAACAAATAAATTCAACTTTTCAAGCTAAAATCAAATCCCGATGAAGCAAGAGTGGCTCGTATGGCAGGACAAGAAGCAATGGGTGGAAACTAATCAAGGAGAGAAGCAACTTAGAACTAAGGAGAAATTTCCTGACAGTCAGAACAATTAACCTCTGGAACAGCTTGCCTCCAGAAGTTGTGAATGCCCCAACCCTGGAAGTCTTTAAGAAGATGTTAGATAGCCATTTGTCTGAACTGGTATAAGGTTCCTGCCCACGCAGGGGGTTGGACTAGAAGACCTCTAAGGTCCCTTCCAACTCTGCTATTGTATTGTATTGTATTGTATCACATTAACAGAGTTGGGAGGGACCTTGAAGGTCATCTAGTCCAGGGGTCCCCACCCTTTCGGACCTCAGGGGCCACTCAATTCGTGATTTTAAATCCCCCAGATTACTAATACGATCTACCTAATGACCACCGGCAGGGTGGGAATAGCTAGGTGGTCATGTGACTGGGTGGGCGTGGCCAACTCGATGTCACTCACGTCGAGGGGCGCCTTGTCGGCCTCTACTCGCCCCTCCCTTCCCAGCCCCTCCGGGCTCCTTAGGGCCCCAACAGGAAGCCGTGGCTGGAGCTAAGCAGCCCCCCAGGAGAAAGAGTCGGCAAAACAGCTCCGTTCAAATTGGATCTGACCAAGAAGGAGGCTCCGCCGAAGCACCTCACTGAGGACTAGGAGCATAGGCTTTCCAAGCAGAGGGAAGACCTGCGGGAGTGCAGGGCCAGGGACCGGCGCCTGATGGCTCAACGGGCTGAGATGGTCAGCCAGTTCCAGGCCAGGATGCAGTCCAACTGGAACGAGGCCCTCCGGCTCTTCGCCACCAGCGGCTCTTCCCTCCAGCCTTCATCCAAAGCCCCCCACCAGGAGGCTGAAGCAGACCCCAAGTCGGACTTTCTGCCCCCCTCCGACCCCCACAAAAAGACCCCGAAGGGGGGACGGACTCTCTGCAGCAACACAAGCGTTCATTGCACATACCCCTCCCGGGGGCCGTAGTTTGAGGACCCCCTGATTTAGTGCAATATACAAAATGCAATTCATGTTTCTGCGGACCCCACCCCCCAAATTTTCTCATGACCCACCAGCTGCTGACCACTGGTCTAATCCAACCCCCCAGCCAAGCAGGATAAGACCCTGCCCCATTTCTGAGCGATGGCAGTCCAGTCTCTTCTTGAAAGCCTCCAGAGATGACGTTCCTACCACCTCTGAAGCAGTGGTGGGTTTCAAATTTTTTAGAACCTACTCTGTGGGTGTGGCCTATTTTGTGGGCGTGGCTTGGCAGTCATGTGACAAGTGGGAGTGGCCACCTTTTAAAATGTGGTGAAACTCATTTAACAACGCTCTTGCTTAGCAACCAAAATTTTGGACTCAATTGTGATGATAAATTCTTTCTTTCTTTCTTTCTTTCTTTCTTTCTTTCTTTCTTTCTTTCTTTCTTTCTTTCTTTCTTTCTTTCTTTCTTTCTTTCTTTCCTTCCTTCTTTCCTTTCCTTTCCTTCCCGTTGGGTCACTGTCAGCGGTGGGCCAGATTTACTTCCAGGTACGCCGGTGGAACCCCCTCTCACCGGTTCTCTAAATTTCACCAACCGGTTCTCGCGAGTAGGTGCGAACCTGCAGAAACCCACCCCTGCTCTGAAGGCTGAAGGCTACCTCTGATGCCGACATTTAATCTTGCAGGCCATACCTAGGCTTACCTAAGCAATACCTATTTACAACGGGTTATAGGTCGCTAGGGCCGTGTGATTCCCCATAACGCTCGCTTGGCTTGGCTTGGCTTGGCTTGGCTTATTCCTGATCGGAGGATCTAAGGAAAAACTCACATTGTGACATATTCTGACGCAACCCTCTTGTTTATGAAAGTTTAAAAACCGCTTACTCTCAAGAAACGCTCTGCAGAGATGCTCGGGGGGGATTTTGATGAGCGTGGACTTAAATCCTGGCGTCTGAAGCCAACGCTTTGAAAGTTAATGCTCCGGTTTGAAAAATTTCCATGACCGAAAGGACTTTAGACCTCCGGGAGTTGACCAACTAAGTAGCTACAAATCTTTTCAAGAGTCTGGCAAGGCTGTTTTCCCCTTCTCCAGCAATCTGCAGATGGGGTTGGAGGCTGGTTTTTTAAGGAAGGGGGTGGGGGGGGTGATTCAGCTGGAAGGAACAAAGTACTCTCTCCTGCCGCCCCCCCCCCCAAAAAAAAACCCTGAACAAATTAAGTGTGTGCATTTGTGTGCAGAAGGATGAATGCAAGGGGGAAAAAATCTAAAGCAGAGGAGTCCAACTTTGGCAACTGTAAGGAATGGGATGGGAATGGGAATGAGAATAGAATAAAATACACTTGGCCAATAAAGAATTCTATTCTATTCTATTCTATTCCCTGTTCTATTCTATTCTATTCTTATCCCTGTTCTATTCTATTCTAATTCTATTCTGTTCTTTTCCTATTCATATCCAATTTTAATTCCTATTCCTATTCTATTCTAATCTGAATTCTATTCTATTCTATTCTAATTCTATTCTATTGTCTATCCTACATACTATTCTATTCTAATCTGAATTCTATTCTATTCTATTCTAATTCTATTCTATTGTCTATCGTACATTCTATTCTATTCTAATCTGAATTCTATTCTATTCTAATTCTATTCTATTGTCTATCCTATATTCTATTCTATTCTATTTTGAATTCTATTTTATTCTAATCTGAATTCTATTCTGTTCTATTCTATTCCTTAGTCTATTCTATTTCTATTCTATTCTATTCAAATTCTACTCTATTCCTTATCCTATTCTATTCTATTCTATTCCTTATTCTATTCTATTGCATTCTGAATTCTATTCTATTCTATCTATCATTCTGTTCTATTCTATTGTATTCCTTATTCCTTATTCTATTCTATTCCTTATTCTATTCTATTCTATCTATCATTATGTTCTATTCTATTCTATTGTATTCATTCCTTATTCTATTCTATTCTATTCTATTCTATTCCTTATTCTATTCTATTGTATTCTGAATTCTATTCTATCTATCATTCTGTTCTATTCTATTGTATTCCTTATTCCTTATTCTATTCTATTCTATCTATCATTATGTTCTATTCTATTCTATTGTATTCCTTATTCCTTATTCTATTCTATTCCTTATTCTATTCTATTCTATTCTATCTATCATTCTATTCTATTCTATTCTATTCTATTCTATTGTATTCCTTATTCCTTATTCTATTCTATTCTATTCTATTCTATTCTATCTATCTATCTATCATTCTATTCTATTCTATTCTATTCTATTCTATTCTATTGTATTCCTTATTCTATTCTATTCCTTATTCTATTCTATTCTATTCTATTCTATTCTATCTATCATTCTATTCTATCTATCATTCTGTTCTATTCTATTCTATTCTATTCTATTGTATTCCTTATTCCTATTCTATTCCTTATTCTATTCTATTCCTTATTCTATTCTATTGTATTCTGAATTCTATTCTATTCTATCTATCATTCTGTTCTATTCTATTCTATTGTATTCCTTATTCCTTATTCTATTCTATTCCTTATTCTATTCTATTCTATCTATCATTATGTTCTATTCTATTCTATTGTATTCCTTATTCCTTATTCTATTCTATTCCTTATTCTATTCTATTCTATCTATCATTCTATTCTATTCTATTCCTTATTCCTTATTCTATTCTATTCCTTATTCTATTCTATTCTATTCTATTCTATCTATCATTCTATTCTATCTATCATTCTATTCTATTCTATTCTATTCTATTCTATTCTATTGTATTCCTTATTCCTATTCTATTCCTTATTCAATTCTATTCTGAATTCTATTCTATTCTATCTATCATTCTGTTCTATTCTATTCTATTGTATTCCTTATTCCTATTCTATTCCTTATTCTATTCTATCTATCATTCCATTCCCTTCCAACTCTGTTATTCTATTCTAAGACTCCCCTCTCCCCGCCCCAACTCCCCAATCTGGGGTGAGTAGCAAGGAAGATTAGAAAAACTGCCCCCCTTTTTCCACCAGGGCTGAGAAAAAGGCCATGCCACCCCCCACCCACCCCGGCTTCCTCCTTATCCCTTGCTTCCTCATTCCAGAGACGCCAGGCTCGGTCCAGCCAGGGGCCGAGTCACCGGCGGCTTTGCAACCTTGCGACTCAAAATTAGGTTGGCCGGCTCCGTGAGAACTAGGCTACCGTTCGGGCTGGGCCGCCGAGCCGCTCTTGCGCCACTGCTGAAGGAATGCGGGCTGCAGGCTGGCACCACCCTGCTGACGGCGGCGTAACCACAGCTATTCAGACAACATCGGCTCTCCAGGAGAATGAAAGAAGCCGGGGGCTTCTTTATTTCCCCCCCCCCCCAAAACACACACCCTTTTAAAGGGACAGGGTGCTCTCCATCCCCTGGAGAGCCTCCAGCGAGGGCATCCCATGCCAAGGGTTTACAGAGTCAGCCTCTTGCCCCCACCCCCTCCCCAACAATCTGGGTCCTCATTTGACCCACCTCGGAAGGACGGAAGGCTGAGTTAACTTTGAGCCTGGTGGGATTCAAACTGCTGGCAGTGGGCAGTTAGTCTGGAATACTGCATTCTAACCGGAAGGAAGGAAGGAAGGAAGGAAGGAAGGAAGGAAGGAAGGAAGGAAGGAAGGAAGGAAGGAAGGAAGGAAGGAAGGAAGGAGAAGGGAAGAAGGGGAAGTGAAGGGAGGGAAGGAAGGAAGGAAGGAAGGAAGGAAGGAAGGAGAAGGGAAGAAGGGGAAGCGAAGGGAGGGAAGGGAGGGAGGAAGGAAGGAAGGAGAAGGGAAGAAGGGGAAGCAAAGGGAAGGAAGGAAGGAAGGAAGGAAGGAAGGAAGGAAGGAAGGAGAAGGGAAGAAGGGGAAGCGAAGGGAGGGAAGGAAGGGAGGAAGGAAGGAAGGAGAAGGGAAGAAGGGGAAGCGAAGGGAGGGAAGGAAGGAAGGAAGGAAGGAGAAGGGAAGAAGGGGAAGCGAAGGGAGGAAGGAAGGAAGGAGAAGGAAAGGGGGAGGGAGGGAGGGAGGGAGAAAGGAAGGAAGGAAGGAGAAGGGAAGAAGGGGAAGCGAAGGGAGGAAGGAAGGAAGGAGAAGGAAAGGGGGAGGGAGGGAGGGAGGAAGGAAGGAAGGAGAAGGGAAGAATTGGAAGCGAAGGGAAGGAAGGTATGAAGAAAGGAAAAATAGCAATAGCATGTAGACTTATATGCCGCTTCACAGTGCTTCACAGCCCTCTCTAAGCGGTTTGCAGAGTCAGCCTCTTGCCCCCAACAATCTGGGCCCTCATTGGACCCACCTCGGAAGGACGGAAGGCTGAGTCGACCTGGAGCCTGGTGACCTTACGAGGAAAAGAAAATGCCAGCAAGGGATCTGTCTTACCTTGAAGTAGAGGCCGTTACGTTCCTCGGAGACAATAACCAGAGTGGAAGGATAGAGCACCAACAGGCGATGATGCTGTTCCTGTTGGTGTCAAAGGAGACCATGTGTCATAGAAATAAGAGACACCCCATCTAAATACCGGGATGCAGAACTTGTTGAAAAAGAATATTCTTGTTACTATTGGCGGTATAGTCAGCTACATGTTTAGGCTGGATCTGTTTATTTATGGATTTATTATGGTAATTATTTTCTTGTTCAGTGAAAACATCCGAAATAGGTATAGGGATGGGATGGGATGGGATGGGATGGGATGAGGTGGGATGGGATAGAATATAATAGAATAGAATAGAATAGAATAGAAATTAGAATGGAATGCAATGGAATGAATTAGAATTAGAAATTAGAATTGAATAAAATAGAATTGAATAAGAAACAAAAGAGAAGAATAGAATAGGAATTAGAATAGAATAAGAATTAGAATAGAATAAGAATTAGAATAGAATAAGAATTAGAATAGAATAAGAATTAGAATAGAATAATTAGAATGGAATGAATTAGAATTAAAAATTAGAATACAAAATAGAATTGAATAAGAAAGAAGAATAGAATAGGATAGAGTAGAGTAAAATAGAATAGAATTAGAATAGAATAAGAATTAGAATAGAATAATTAGAATGGAATGAATTAGAATTAAAAATTAGAATAGAATAAAATAGAATTGAATAAGAAAGAAGAATAGAATAGAGTAGAGTAGAGTAGAGTAGAATAGAATTAGAATAGAATAAGAATTAGAATAGAATAATTAGAATGGAATGAATTAGAATTAAAAATTAGAATATAATAAAATAGAATTGAATAAGAGAAGAGAAGAATAGAATAGAATTAGAATAGAAAAATAATTAGAATGGAATGAATTAGAATTAGAAATTAGAATAGAATAAAATAGAATTGAATAAGAAAGAGAAGAGAAGAGAATAAGAATTAGAATAAAATTAGAATTAGAATAAGAATTAGAATGGAATGAATTAGAATTAGAAATTAGAATAGAATAAAATAGAATTGAGTAAGAAAGAGAAGAGAAGAATAGAAGAGAATAAGAAGGAGAAGAATAGATTAGAATAAGAAAGAGAAGAGAAGAAGAGAAGACAATAGGAAATAGAATAGAATGAGAATGAGAATGGAATGAATTAGAATTGGAATAGGAACAGAACAAATAAGAATAAGAAATAGAATAGAATAAGAATTGGAATGGAATGAAAGAGAATGAGAATGAGAAGAGAAGGGAAGGGAAGAGGATATAATAGAGCAGAACAGAACAGAAGAGGTAGAGATATCTCAGCTATTGGTTTGTCTCCCCCCCCCCAAAAAAGGGCATTTCCCTCCCTCCCCCTTGAGAGCCATTCGTCCCCTCCCCTCCCTCCCAATCCTCCTCCTAGGAGGGGCGCCCCACCTGGAAAGGTAGATGCTGCAGCTTGACTTTGGAGACGCAAAGGATGTCACCGAGGGACTTGCGCTGGGTGCCCTGCCATTCTTGCACATGGGCGTTTTGCATCGACCACCGCAGCTGCTCCTTGCCCAGCAGGCCCTGCGCCCAGGCCCTCTAGAAAGGGGAGGGAGGGAGGGAGGGAGGGAGGGAGGGAGGGAGAGAGAGAGAGAGAGAGAGAGAGAGAGAGAGAGAGAGAGAGAGAGAGAGAGAGAGAGAGAGAGAGCGAGCAAATGTCATCATCACAGCAATCGTCCCATCCTTCTCCTCTCCACTTAAGATTTTGTATGTCTTAAATGGACATTCCCTCCATCTCCATCTCCCTTTCCTTCTTTTCTTTCTTCTTCCTCTCTCCCTCCCTGCCTAACTGTTTCCTTCTTTTCACCCTCCTTCCCTTCTTCCCTTCCTCCCTCTTTCCTTTCCTTCTTCCTTCCCTTCTCACCCTTCCTCCTTCCCTTTTTTCTTCTTTCTCCCCTCCCTAACTCCTTCCTTCCTTCCGCCCTCCTTCCCTCCCTTCCATCTCCCTTCTCCTTCTCCCTCCTTCTCTCCCTACTCACTTACTTCCTCCTCTCTCCCTAGTCTCTCTTCTTCCTTCCTTCCTTTCCTTCCTCTTTTCCTCCCTCCCTCCCTTTCTTTTTCTTCTTTCTCTCCCTCCCTAACTCCTTCCTTCCTTCCTTCCGCCCTCCTTCCCTCCCTTCCACCTCCCTTCCCCTTCTCCCTCCTTCCCTTCCTCCTTCTCTCCCTACTCACTTCCTTCCTCCTCTCTCCCTCGTCTCTCTTCTTCCTTCCTTTCCTTTCTTCCTTTCTCCTTTCCTCCCTCCCTCCCTTTCTTTTTCTTCTTTCTTTCTCTCCCTCCCTAACTCCTTCCTTCCACCCTCCCTCTTTTCTCCTTCTCCCTCCCTCTTTCCCTTCCTCCCTCGTCTCCCTTCTTCCTTCCTTCTTTCCTTCCTTCCTTCCTTCCTCCCTCCCTCTCTTTCTTTTTCTTTCTCTCACTCCCTAACTCCTTCCTTCTGCCCTCCTTCCCTCCCTCCCACCCTCCCTCCCTCTCTTCTCCCTCCCTTCCTCCTTCCCTTGTCTCTCTTCTTTCTTTCTTTCTTTCTTCCTTCCTTCCTTCCTTCCCTCCCTCCCTCCCTCCCTCCCTCCTTCCCTCTTTAACCTCGATCCAGGGCACACTGCTTAGCCCAACCATGCCGTCTTCTGCAGGGGAAGGCAGCCTCTGACATTGGTGCCATCATTTGGGCTGATGTCCCAGTCCTCCCTTGAGATCCTCACCTGAGTCTCCAGGGGCAAATCTGGGCGCCCTCCGCTTAAATTGATCTGCTTCTCCAGGTGGTAGAGCCAGTGCTTCAGTTCAGCCTGGCTGGGGCAGTAGATGGTCAGGGGCGAGAGCAGGGGACCTAGGAGAGCAAGAGAGGCGTGGCATTCATTTGCACCGTTTTGAGTTTTTTGCACAGATGTTTTTGCAAAGGGGAAAAATAAAACTGACTCGGACGCACACCCCGATAGCTGGTTCTACCCTGTTTCATCAGCTAATCCAGGAGTATTTAGTATAGATAATTGTTTCCACAACTTCCTGTAAGGGCCCCAATTAAGGGAGGAGACATGCTGTTTCCCTCTCTGCCTGTCGGCTCATCACCAGAGACCATCTGGACAGAGAACCATTTTTTAGTTACGTTGTGTAATATTTTTTAGATATGTGTTAGTTTTTATGAGCTGATCAATAAATTTAAATTTTGAGAGACCAAGATAGATCTATTTCGAGCTTATTAGCTCTCATCAGTTGGCCACACCCCACTGGGATTCGAATCGGGGCTGTAATGAATCCAAGGCAGAAGCCTTGGATTCATTTCATTCATGGAGATATATATATATTAGTTTTTATGAGCTGATCAATAAATTTAAATTTGAGAGACCAAGATAGATCTATTTCGAGCTTATTAGCTCTCATCAGTTGGTCATACCTTTACTGGGATTCGAACCGGGGCTGTAGTAAAGGGTATGGCAGTAAATGGTATGGCCAACTGATGAGAGCTAATAAGCTCGAAATAGATCTATCTTGGTCTCTCTCTAATTTAATTTATTGATCAGCTCACAAAAACTCACACACATATCTAAAAAAAAAAATTTACACAACGGAACTCATGGCTTGCTGCCTAGATGGTCTCTGGTGATGAGCCGAAAGGCAGGAAAGGAAACAATATGTTTCCTCCCTTAATTGGGGCCCTAACAGGAAGTTGTGAAAACAATTATGCATATCACAGACCGAAGCCTGTGCAATCACAGACCGAAGCCTGAGGATGGCAAGTGAGATCTTGCCGAAACGTTGCAATAACAATTCCATGCTATATACACGGGAAAACACCCGAAGGCAGCAATACCAGCATACCTACACCCGTGAAAATCTACAAAAACATATATATATATAAATTGTCTTTGGAAAGGTCACAGAAAGGGAGTCTTTGTCCCTGCAACGGGAAGGCAAACAAATCAAAGCTTTTCATCTTATTAATTACTAGCCAATTACTCAGCATTGCCCGGGTATTTATTTATAGGGGGGGAAACATCTGGACCAAACCTAATTTCTAATGTTGGATTTCCCCCCTTATCAGACGGAGTCCCCTTGTGGAGGACTGTGAAGCCACTCCACTGCACTGTACAGTAGAAGCCAATTTACGGCAGTAGAGCAGAAGCCATTTTGCGGCGGTACAGTAGAAGCCATTTTGCGGCGGTACAGTAGAAGCCATTTTGCGGCGGTACAGTAGAAACCATTTTGTGGCGGTACAGAAGAAGCCATTTTCACGGCAGTACGGTGGAAGCCATTTTACGGCAGTTCAGAAGAAGCCGTTTTACGGCAGTACAGTAAAAGCCGTTTTACGGCAGTAGAGTAGAAGCTGTCTTAAGGCACAACAGGCTGCATCTTAACAGAACACACACACACCTAGGGACGTCTTACCCCCCTCAGTATTTGTTTCCAGACGGTAAGTCATTGGTGTACCAAGTTTAGTTGAAATTGCTCGAGGCGTTCCAGAGTTATGCTGGAACACACACACACACACACACACACACACACACAGAAAGAGAGACATATATATGTATGTATGTATGTATGCATGTATGTATGTATGTATATGTATGTATGATACATACTGATAAGGGAGGAGAGCTTGTGGCTTAGGGCTAATACATCTACCTAACATGTAATACAGCCCCGGTTCGAATCCCAGTAAGGGTATGGCTAGCTGAGGAGAGCGAAATAGCTTGAAATAGATCTATACTAGTCTCCCTTTTATTTATCAGCACAATGCCCCCACACACCCACCCTTGCATATAGAAAACTAACCCCTCAGGACAAAATGGAAACGCTTTCCTGCTGAAATTCAGCCTCTCTGCGTTGATACCACTTCACCTTGCCTGAAACTCCCGTTTATGTCTGAAGCCAGGATGCCTATCAGTGTCAGCTTCCCCCACCCCCACAGCTGGATCACCTCTTGGTCTCCTTACCCAGACCTGATGGTCAACATAGGAACTCTGCTCAGCCGCACGCCAGTTCCCACCGGAGGATTCCGACCCTGGCTCATGCCTTAATCATTTCCTGTCCCTGCCCTCTTAATCAAACAAATTATGGGCCTGAACAGCCATGCTTGCACTGCCAAGATAAGCCCAGACTGCCGTAAGCCGTCATAACAAGCCGTTATCGGCGGAGCGAGTACTTTGGCCTGGCAGTGCCCCTTCTCCCGGGAAGCCTAGGTCAGAAGAACTGTTGCCAAACACGCTGAGAACGGAACTCAAGACGCCCACTCTTTTACTTTTCAAGTAAGATTTCTGGACCCAAGGCATCTTTGAGCTACTGCTTGCAACTCAGCAATTATTTTACTCTGCCAAACCTCCCTCTTCCCCCCCCCCCCCTTCTCTGTGCTTCCCCTTGCTTTGAATCATGATCCTTGGCAGAAAGCTGTTTCCTGGGAGAATAAAACCGGTTCCTTAGTCATCCTGAGAGAAGCGCTACTCTTCTGCTACTCTGAATAAGAGCTCAATGGGTGTGACGTTAGAGCCCCGATAAAGATTGTGGATTCTCTTGAACGTGCTTGCCTACATGCTTCTGGACCAGGTGAAAACCTAAAACAATGGATGATTCTCAAATATTTGGGGACCAACCTGGAAACCAAGTCCTAGGAGGAGTGGGTTGAAGGACCCAGGCATGGTTAGATGCTATGGTTTTCCCGGTTGCCACGGACGGCTGTGGAAGTTGGACCATAAGGAAGGCTGAACAACAAAGAATGGAGGCCTTTGAACTCGGGTGCTGGAGAAGAAGACTCCTGCATTGAGTCCCTTGGACTGCAAGGCCATCCAACCGGTCAGTCCTAGAGGAGATCCACCCTGACTGCTCTTTAGAAGGCCAGATCCTGAAGAGGGAACTCAAATGCTTTGGCCACCTGACGAGAAGGAAGAAGGACTCCCCTGGAGAAGAGCCTCATGCTGGGAACGATGGAGGGCAAGAGAAGAATGGGACGATGGAGAAGGAGGTGGCTGGATGGAGTCCCCGAAGCAGTCGGCGTGAGCTTCAATGGACTCCAGAGGATGGTAGAAGACAGGAAGGTCTGGAGGAACGTTGGCCATGGGATCGGACACAACTTCGCAACTAACAACATGGTTAGATGCAGAAGAGAAGCATGATAGCTGTATTCAAATGTCTGTGGGCTTGCAAAGGATTCAGACGTAGTCTGCCCTCACCTGTAAATCTGCCCTCACCTGAAATTTGAAAAGCGTGGAGATCGTCCTGAACTCCGTTTTTCGTTTTCAAGTTTCGTCAGCTGCAGTTCGGTCAGGGGTAGCAAACCCTGCAAGGAGGATAAAAAAGATCACCAGTTAACCTCATCTCCATTGTCCAATCTTCTTTTGAGCAAGTTGATTCGGGGACTTTCAGGGCTGAGATTCAGGTGGTTCAGGTGAACCGGATGTGAATTTTACATCTGGTTCGCCGAACCGGTTGTTGCAAGGACTGGCTG
>CM077655.1:5800568-5833068 GCA_039707465.1 Rhabdophis nuchalis
CTCCCTTTTATTTATCAGCACAAATGCCCCCACACACACACCCTTGCATATAGAAAACTAACCCCTCAGGACAAAATGGAAACGCTTCTCCTGCTGAAATTCAGCCTCTCTGCGTTGATACCACTTCACCTTGCCTGAAACTCCCATTTATGTCTGAAGCCAGGATGCCTATCAGTGTCAGCTTCCCCCCACCCCCACACACACAGCTGGATCACCTCTTGGTCTCCTTACCCAGACCTGATGGTCAACATAGGAACTCTGCTCAGCCGCACGCCAGTTCCCACCGGAGGATTCCGACCCTGGCTCATGCCTTAATCATTTCCTGTCCCTGCCCTCTTAATCAAACAAATTATGGGCCTGAACAGCCATGCTTGCATTGCCAAGATAAGCCCAGACTGCCGTAAGCCGTCATAACAAGCCGTTATCGGCGGAGCGAGTACTTTGGCCTGGCAGTGCCCCTTCTCCCGGGAAGCCTAGGTCAGAAGAACTGTTGCCAAACACGCTGAGAACGGAACTCAAGACGCCCACTCTTTTACTTTTCAAGTAAGATTTCTGGACCCAAGGCATCTTTGAGCTACTGCTTGCAACTCAGCAATTATTTTAGTCTGTCAAACCTCCCTCTTTCCCCCCCCCCCCTTCTCTGTGCTTCCCCTTGCTCTGAATCATGATCCTTGGCAGAAAGCTGTTTCCTGGGAGAATAAAACCGGTTCCTTAGTCATCCTGAGAGAAGCGCTACTCTTCTGCTACTCTGAATAAGAGCTCAATGGGTGTGACGTTAGAGCCCCAATAAAGATTGTGGATTCTCTTGAACGTGCTTGCCTACATGCTTCTGGACCAGGTGAAAACTAAAACAATGGATAATGCTCAAATATTTGGGGACCAACCTGGAAACCATGTCCTAGGAGGAGTGGGTTGAAGGACCCAGGCATGGTTAGATGCTATGGTTTTCCCGGTTGCCATGGATGGCTGTGAAGGTTGGAAGGCTGAACAGCAAAGAATGGAGGCCTTTGAACTCAGGTGTTGGAGAAGAAGACTCCTGCATTGAGTCCCTTGGACTGCAAGGCCATCCAACCGGTCAGTCCTAGAGGAGATCCACCCTGGCTGCTCTTTAGAAGGCCAGATCCTGAAGAGGGAACTCAAATGCTTTGGCCACCTGATGAGAAGGAAGAAGGACTCCTTGGAGAAGAGCCTCATGCTGGGAACGATGGAGGGCAAGAGAAGAAGAAGGGGACGGCAGAGAAGGAGGTGGCTGGATGGAGTCCCCAAAGCAGTCGGCGTGAGCTTCAATGGACTCCAGAGGATGGTAGAAGACAGGAAGGTCTGGAGGAACGTTGGCCATGGGGATCGGACACAACTTCGCAACTAACAACATGGTTAGATGCAGAAGAGAAGCATGATAGCTGTATTCAAATGTCTGTGGGCTTGCAAAGGATTCAGGCGTAGTCTGCCCTCACCTGTAAATCTGCCCTCACCTGAAATTTGAAAAGCGTGGAGATCGTCCTGAACTCCGTTTTCGTTTTCAAGTTTCGTCAGCTGCAGTTCGGTCAGGGGTAGCAAACCCTGCAAGGAGGATAAAAAAGATCACCAGTTAACCTCATCTCCATTGTCCAATCTTCTTTTGAGCAAGTTGATTCGGGGACTTTCAGGGCTGAGATTCAGGCGGTTCGGGTGACCCGGATGTGAATTTTACATCTGGTTCGCCGAACCGGTTGTTGCAAGGACTGGCTGGCCGCGCCCATCCGTCCCCTCCCAGGAATCTCCACGTGGCTCATTCGTCATGCCAGGTAAGCCGAGGGCCCAGGTGGAAGCTCCGGAAGGATGAAAAGCAGGCCTCCCAGAAGTTCTGGAAGTCTAGAAGCGGACCTGTTTCCAGCCTTTGGAGCCTGGGAAAGGCCGTTTTTCACCCTCCGGGAGGCTCAATAAAAGGCTCTGGAGCCTGGGGAGGTTCGGAAGAAGGAGGAGGAAGAAGGAGAAGGAAGAAGGAGAAGGAAGAAGGAGGAGGAAGAAGGAGAAGGAAAAAGGAGGAGGAAGAAGGAGAAGGAAGAAGGAGGAGGAAGAAGGAGAAGGAACAAGGAGGAGGAAGAAGGAGGAGGAAGAAGGAGGAGGAAGAAGGAGAAGGAAGAAGGAGGAGGAAGAAGGAGGAGGAAGAAGGAGAAGGAAGAAGGAGGAGGAAGAAGGAGGAGGAAGAAGGAAAAGGAAAAAGGAGGAGGAAGAAGGAGGAGGAAGAAGGAGAAGGAAGAAGGAGAAGGAAGAAGGAGAAGGAAGAAGGAGAAGGAAGAAGGAGGAGGAAGAAGGAGAAGGAAGAAGGAGGAGGAAGAAGGAGAAGGAAGAAGGAGAAGGAAGAAGGAGGAGGAAGAAGGAGGAGGAAGAAGGAGAAGGAAGAAGGAGGAGGAAGAAGGAGAAGGAAAAAGGAGGAGGAAGAAGGAGAAGGAAGAAGGAGGAGGAAGAAGGAGAAGGAAGAAGGAGAAGGAAGAAGGAGGAGGAAGAAGGAGAAGGAAGAAGGAGGAGGAAGAAGGAGGAGGAAGAAGGAAAAGGAAAAAGGAGGAGGAAGAAGGAGGAGGAAGAAGGAGGAGGAAGAAGGAGAAGGAAGAAGGAGAAGGAAGAAGGAGGAGGAAGAAGGAGAAGGAAGGAGGAGGAGGAAGAAGGAGGAGGAAGAAGGAGGAGGAAGAAGGAGAAGGAAGAAGGAGAAGGAAGAAGGAGGAGGAAGAAGGAGAAGGAAGAAGGAGGAGGAAGAAGGAGAAGGAAGAAGGAGAAGGAAGAAGGAGAAGGAAGAAGGAGGAGGAAGAAGGAGAAGGAAGAAGGAGGAGGAAGAAGGAGGAGGAAGAAGGAGGAGGAAGAAGGAGAAGGAAGAAGGAGAAGGAAGAAGGAGAAGGAAGAAGGAGAAGGAAGAAGGAGAAGGAAAAAGGAGGAGGAAGAAGGAGGAGGAAGGAGGAGGAGGAAGAAGGAGGAGGAAGAAGGAGAAGGAAGGAGGAGGAGGAAGAAGGAGGAGGAAGAAGGAGAAGGAAGGGAGGAGGAGGAAGAAGGAGGAGGAAGAAGAAGAAGAAATGGAGGAGGAGGAGGAAGAAGGGAGGAAGGAAGAGGAACAAGGGGAGGAGGAAGAAGGAGGAGGAAGGAGAAGGAAGAAGGAGAAGGAAGAAGGAGAAGGAAGAAGGAGGAGGAAGAAGGAGGAGGAAGAAGGAAAAGGAAAAAGGAGGCGGAAGAAGGAGGAGGAAGAAGGAGAAGGAAGAAGGAGAAGGAAGAAGGAGGAGGAAGAAGGAGAAGGAAGAAGGAGAAGGAAGAAGGAGGAGGAAGGAGGAGGAGGAAGAAGGAGGAGGAAGAAGGAGAAGGAAGGAGGGAGAAGGAGAAGGAAGAAGGAGAAGGAAAAAGGAGGAGGAAGAAGGAGGAAGGAAGAAGGAGGAGGAAGAAGGAGAAGGAAGAAGGAGAAGGAAGAAGGAGAAGGAAGAAGGAGGAGGAAGAAGGAGGAGGAAGAAGGAAAAGGAAAAAGGAGGAGGAAGAAGGAGGAGGAAGAGGAGAAGGAAGAAGGAGAAGGAAGAAGGAGGAGGAAGAAGGAGAAGGAAGAAGGAGAAGGAAAGAAGGAGGAGGAAGGAGGAGGAGGAAGAAGGAGGAGGAAGAAGGAGAAGGAAGGAGGAGGAGGAAGAAGGAGGAGGAAGAAGGAGAAGGAAGGAGGAGGAGGAAGAAGGAGGAGGAAAAAGGAGGAGGAAGAAGGAGGAGGAAGGAGGAGGAGGAAGAAGGAGGAGGAAGAAGGAGAAGGAAGGAGGAGGAGGAAGAAGGAGGAGGAAGAAGGAGAAGGAAGGAGGAGGAGGAAGAAGGAGGAGGAAGAAGAAGAAGAAATGGAGGAGGAGGAGGAAGAAGGGAGGAAGGAAGAGGAACAAGGGGAGGAGGAAGAAGGAGGAGGAAGAAGGAGAAGGAAGAAGGAGAAGGAAGAAGGAGGAGGAGGAAGGAGAAGGAAGAAGGAGAAGGAAAAGGAGGAGGAAGAAGGAGAAGGAAGAAGGAGGAGGAAGAAGGAGAAGGAAGAAGGAGAAGGAAGAAGGAGGAGGAAGAAGGAGAAGGAAGAAGGAGGAGGAAGAAGGAGGAGGAAGAAGGAGAAGGAAGAAGGAGAAGGAAGAAGGAGGAGGAAGAAGGAGAAGGAAGAAGGAGGAGGAAGAAGGAGGAGGAAGAAGGAAAAGGAAAAAGGAGGAGGAAGAAGGAGGAGGAAGAAGGAGAAGGAAGAAGGAGAAGGAAGAAGGAGGAGGAAGAAGGAGGAGGAAGAAGGAAAAGGAAAAAGGAGGAGGAAGAAGGAGGAGGAAGAAGGAGAAGGAAGAAGGAGAAGGAAGAAGGAGAAGGAAGAAGGGAGAAGGAAGAAGGAGGAGGAAGGAGGAGGAGGAAGAAGGAGGAGGAAGAAGGAGAAGGAAGGAGGAGGAGGAAGAAGGAGGAGGAAGAAGGAGAAGGAAGGAGGAGGAGGAAGAAGGAGGAGGAAGAAGGAGAAGGAAGAAGGAGAAGGAAGAAGGAGGAGGAAGAAGAAGAAGAAATGGAGGAGGAGGAGGAAGAAGGGAGGAAGGAAGAGGAACAAGGGGAGGAGGAGGAGGAGGAAGAAAGAAGAAGAGGAAGGGTGTATGTGGCTCCCCTGTGGAACTCCCTGCCACAAGCTGCAATGAGATTTGCCATTGTGGTTTTAAAAAAATAGGGATTCTAGTCCTTGTAGCGGTCGTAAGTCTAGAGTTCCCTGTATTTGCCATGCTGCCCGTCTGGATTCACCAGACAGCCTAAATGATTATACAGCTAGTCAGTTAACAGATGAACAGAGTTGGAAGGGGCCTTGTAGGTCATCTAGTCCAACCCCCTGCCCAAGCAGGAGACCCTACATTTGCCTCTACCTAGGATTGAACTCACAACCTCCTGATTGGGAGTCGAGAGCTGCACCTTACAACTGCAATTGAGCCTAATATTTCTGTTCTTAAGTGATGCATTCGCTAAGTGAGTTTGCCCCCTTTTACGAACTTTCCCCCCACACCCCGGGAGGCATGGTGCAAGAGGCTGAATAGGCCACGCCCACCCTGGCCACGCCACACCCTGGCCACGCCCACAACCAGGCAGAAAACTGGTTGCTAACATTTTTCAATCCCACCCCTGGCTACTGGGATTCAAAGTATAGTCCATTGGCAACAAAAAGTCTTCAGACTACCCTGTTTTCCCAAAAAATAAGACCTCCCCGGATAATAAGCCCAATCGGGCTTTTGAGCACACGCGCTAAAAAATAAGCCCTCCCCGAAAATATTGCAACACAGCAGCAGCCATGAGGTGACCCCGCTCGCAGCCTCCTGCACCCCAAAAATAATAATACCTCCCCGAAAATAAGGCCAACTGCTTATTTGAGGGGACACCAAAAATAAGACCCTGTCTGATCTATCCTTAGATGCACCGTGTTGTCCCGAAAATAAGACCCTGTCTGATCTATCCTTAGATACACCGTGTTGTCCCGAAAATAAGACCCTGTCTGATCTATCCTTAGATACACCGTGTTGTCCCGAAAATAAGACCCTGTCTGATCTATCCTTAGATACACCGTGTTGTCCCGAAAATAAGACCCTGTCTGATCTATCCTTAGATACACCGTGTTGTCCCGAAAATAAGACCCTGTCTGATCTATCCTTAGATACACCGTGTTGTCCCGAAAATAAGACCCTGTCTGATCTATCCTTAGATACACCGTGTTGTCCCGAAAATAAGACCCTGTCTGATCTATCCTTAGATACACCGTGTTGTCCCGAAAATAAGACCCTGTCTGATCTATCCTTAGATACACCGTGTTGTCCCGAAAATAAGACCCTGTCTGATCTATCCTTAGATACACCGTGTTGTCCCGAAAATAAGACCCTGTCTGATCTATCCTTTGATACACGGTGTATCTAAGGATAGATTAGACTTCTGACGATAAGGCGTCCCAGGGGGCGTTATTCAAAGCCAGGTCTGTTTTGTTAAAATTGGTGGGCTAGGGTTGGGGCCCGCCTGCATGGAAAAGATGCAGCTGTGAAAGTGTTGAATGCTAACTTTCAAAAATACCCTTCAAAAGCATCAACAAACAGAAACGTTTCGTCACGCAGCCTGTGTCACCCGAATGAATCACAAGCGTGAAACTCCAGTTTTGTTGTTTTTTTTCTTTCGCCCTGCGTGACCTTGGGTTGCACACCTTGAAGGAAGCATTGCAAACACAGTTTGGGAAAAAGAAAAAAAAGGAGGGGTAAATTGAATCAGGAAGGAGGGAGAAGGAGAGCAGGTCTCAGCCAAAAGGGGATCCAGTACTGAGAGAGAGAGAGAGAGAGAGAGAGAGAGAGAGAGAGATACAAAGAGAGAGGTAGAGAGAGAGAACAGTACAGAGAGAAAATGACAGAAAGATACAGAGATACAGAGAGAGACAGAATGACAGAGAGAGAGAATAAGAGAGAGAAAGAGATATAGAGATACAGAGAAAGAATGAAAGAGAGAAACAAAGAGATACAGAGAGAGAGAATGACAGAGAGAAATAAGAGAGAAAGAGAGAAAGAAAGAGATACAGAGAGAGAGAATGACAGAGAGAAAGAGATACAGAGAGAGAGAGAAAGACAGAGAGACACAGAGAGAGAGAGAGACAGAGAGAGACAGAGAGAGAGAGACAGAGAGAAAGACAGAGAGACACACAGAGAGAGAGAGAGACAGAGAGAGACAGAGAGAGAGAGACAGAGAGAAAGACAGAGAAACAGAGAGACAGAAAGAGACAGAGACACACACAGAGAAAGAGAGAAAGAGATACAGAGAGAGAATGACAGAGAGAAATAAGAGAGAAAGAGATACAGAGAGAGAGAATGACAGAGAGAGATACAGAGAGAAAGAGAGAGAGAAAGAGATACACGGAGAGAGAATGACAGAGAGAGATACAGAGAGAAATACAGAGAGAGAGAGAGAGAGAGAGAGAGAGAGAGAGAGAGAGATACAAATAGAGAGGTAGAGAGACAGAGCAGTACAGAGAGAGAGAATAAGAGAGAGAAAGAGATATAGAGATACAGAGAAAGAATGAAAGAGAGAAAGAAAGAGATACAGAGAGAGAGAATGACAGAGAGAAATAAGAGAAAGAATGAAAGAGAGAAAGAAAGAGATACAGAGAGAGAGAATGACAGAGAAAAAGAGAGAGAGAAAGAGATACAGAGAGAGAGAGAGAAAGACAGAGAGACACAGAGAGAGAGAGACATAGAGAGACAGAGAGAGAGAGAGACAGAGAGACAGAGAGAGACAGAGACACACACAGAGAAAGAGAGAAAGAGATACAGAGAGAGAGAATGACAGAGAGAGATACAGAGAGAAAGAGAGAGAGAAAGAGATACACGGAGAGAGAATGACAGAGAGAGATACAGAGAGAAATACAGAGAGAGAGAGAGAATGACAGAAAGAGAGAGAGAAATAAGAGAGAAAGAGAGAGAGATACAGAGAGAGAGAACGACAGAGAGAAATAAGAGAGAGAAAGAGAGAAAGAGATACACAGAGAGAGAATGACAGAGAGAAATAAGAGAGAGAGAGAATGACAGAGAGAGATACAGAGAGAAAGATAGAAAGAAAGAGATACACAGAGAGAGAATGACAGAGAATGACAGAGAGAAATACAGAGAGAGAAAGAATGACAGAGAGAATGAGAGAGAGAGAGAGAGAAAGAAAGATACAGAGAGAGAGAACGACAGAGAGAAATAAGAGAGAGAAAGAGAGAAAGAAAGAGATACAGAGAGAGAATGACAGAGAGAAATAAGAGAGAGAAAGAGCGAAAGAAAGAGAGAGAGAGAAGAGAAAAGAAACCGAGAAGATAAAAATGGATCCAGGGGGAGATTAACTGCGTACCAGCCCCCTCCTCTACCACCCACAATTTCTTTCTGCTTGTACAAGAGGGGCCGAGCCAGGAGGCAAAGTTTCTGGCTTGAGGACCTCTGCAGTTTCAGCTGTGAAACTTCCTCTCAGAGTCATTGCACGGATAAAAAAAATGAAATGCCAGCTCCAGTTTCCTGGAAGGCAGAGACCAAGAGGATGGGATGAATCCAAAACCTATCAGAGATTGTTTTGTGATGCAGCTGATAGAATAAGAGAGTTGGGAGGGACCTCGGAGGTCTTCTAGTCCAACCCCCTGCACAGGCAGGAAACCCCACATCACTTCAGACAAATGTTTATCCAACATCTTCTTAAAACCTTCCAGTGTTGGCGCATTCACAACTTCTGGGGGCAAGTTGTCCCACTGATTAATTGTTCTGACTGTCAGGAAATTCCTCCTTAGTTCTAAGTTGCTTCTCTCCTGGATTAGTTTCCACCCATTGCTGCTTCTTCTGCCCTCAGGTGCTTTGGAGAATAGCTTGACTCCCTCTTCTTTGTGGCAACCCCTGAGATGTTGGAAGACTGCTGTCATGTCTCCCCTAGTCCTTCTTTTCATTAAACATTAGACATACCCAGTTCCTGCAACCGTTCTTCCTATGTTTTAGCCTCCAGTCCCCTGATCCTCTTGGTTGCTCTTCTCTGCACTCTTTCTAGAGTCTCCACATTCTTTTTTACATCGTGGCAATCAAAGCTGGATGCAAATATTCCAAGTGTGGCCTTCCCAAGGCCTTATAAAGTGGTATTAACACTTCACCTGATCTTGATTCTATCCCTCTGTTGAGGCAGCCTAGAACTGGGTTGGCTTTTTTGGCAGCTGCTGCCCACGGCTGGCTCCTATTTAAACGGTTGTCCACTAGGACTCCAAGATCCCTTTCACAGTTGCTGCTATTGAGCAAAGTATCACCTATACTGTACCTGTGCATTTTTGTTTTTTCTTGCCTAAATAATGTACAACCTTACTTTTTTTCCACTACTGTTTCATTTTGTGAGATAGCGCCCAGTGTTCTTATGATCAGTGGTCTTTGGGGTTTTCCAATGGAAAACTTTCCATGCTGTGCTCAGGAACGCTAAGATTGGGATCAGGAAGCAGAGGTGGTTGTAAAGAGCAACCCAGATGATTAGGGGACTGGAGACTAAAACATAGGAAGAACGGTTGCAGGAACTGGGTCTATCTAGTTGAATGAAAAGAAGGACCAAGGGAGACATGATAGCAGTCTTCCGATATCTCAGAGGGTGCCACAAAGAAGAGGGAGTCAAGCTATTCTCCAAGGCACCTGAGGGCAGGACAAGAAGCAATGGGTGGAAACTAATCCAGGAGAGAAGCAACTTGGAACTGAGGAGAAATTTCCTGGCAGTGAGGACAATTAGTCAGTGGAACAGAAGTTGCCTCCAGAAGTTGTGAATGCCCCAACACTGGAAGTCTTTAAGAAGATGTTGGAGAGCCATTTGTCTGAAACGGTTATAGGGCTTCCTGCCTAGGCAGGGGGTTGGACTAGATGACCTCCAAGGTCCCTTCCAACTCTGCTATTGTATTGTGTTGAGAGAAGATGAGAATAGAGAAGGGAAAGAATAAAGAAGAGAGAAGAGAAGAGAAGAGAAGAGAAGAGAAGAGAAGAGAAGAGAAGAGAAGAGAAGAGAAGAGAAGAGAAGAGAAGAGAAGAGAAGAGGACTGGAAATCTTTAAGAAGATGTTGGATAGCCATTTGTCTGAAACGGTATAGGGTTTCCTGCCTAGGCAGGGGGTTGGACTAGATGACCTCCAAGGTCCCTTCCAACTCTGCTATTGTATTGTGTTGAGAGAAGATGAGAAGAGAGAAGAAAGAAGGGAAGAGAATAAAGAATAGAGAAGAGAATAGAAGAGAAGAAAGAAGGGAAGAGAATAAAGAGAAGAGAAGAGAAGAGAAGAGAAGAGAAGAGAAGAGAAGAGAAGAGAAGAGAAGAGAAGAGGACTGGAAGTCGTTAAGAAGATGTTGGATAGCCATTTGTCTGAAATGGTATAAGGCTTCCTGCCTAGGCAGAGAGTTGGGCTAGAAGACCTCCAAGGTCCCTTCCAACTCTGCTATTGTGTTGTATTGTATAACAACAACCGCAACAACAACAACAATAATAATAATAGTGTATTAAAAGCGAATCCCCCAAGCAAGCTTTGTAAAAAGTTTTTTAAGAAGATGCTGGATAACCCTTTGTCTGAAGAGGTGCAGGGCTTCCTGCCTAGGCAGGGGATTGGACTAAATGACCTCCAAGGTCCCTTCCAACTCTGCTATTGAATTGTATTAAATCCTCATTCAAGGATAAACCAAATCCTCATTTACCTGATATTTTTGTCCGTTGGGGCCAGGCGAATGAAAATAGAGGAATTCTTGAAAAAGCTCCAAATAGCAGTCATTTGCTTCCTGCCAAAGAAAAGATATGGAAATCTTTTTATTCATTTCAGTCGGTCTTCGGGACGATGAATAATGTAGCGATATTTAAAAAAGCAGAATAAACGAATGGGTCACAAGCGCACCGACCCAGAGTCCCTTCAAGGCGCTCTGAGCATTTGGCATGGGGGGGTGGGGGCGGGCGGGGGGGGCGTGTGTCTCACCTGGCAGGGCTGAAACTTAAATTTGAGTTTGGAGTAGTGGATTATTTTTCCCAGATTCCGTACCACCGTCTTCCTCCTTCCTTTCTTGAACAGGCTGGGGAACCGCTGGTCCAAGTTTTCCTTCCCGTTCTCCGGGCTGGCAAAGTTCTGTAACCAAAAGATGAAAAACACTCTTAGAAAAAGAGAGGGAGGGAAGGAGGGATGGGAAAGATGAGAGGGAGGAAGGAATGAAAGAAGGAAGGAGGGAGGGAGGGAGAAAAGAAAAAGAAAGAAAGAAAGAAAGAAAGAAAGAAAGAAAGAAAGAAAGAAAGAGGGAGGGAGGGAGGGAGGAAAGGAAGGAATAGATGGGAGGGAGGGAGGAAAGAGATGAGAGGCAGGACGGAAGGAAGGAAAGAAGGGAGGGAGGGGAGAAATGAGGGGAAGGAAGGAAAGAAGGAAGGAAGGAAAGAAGTGAGGGAGGGAAGAGATGAGGGGAAGGAAAGAAGGAAGGAAGGAAAGAAGTGAGGGAGGAAGGGGAGAGATGAGGGGAAGGAAGGAAAGAAGGAAGGAAGGAAAGAAGTGAGGGAGGGGAGAGATGAGGGGAAGGAAGGAAGGAAGGAAGGAAGGAAGGAAGGAAAGAAGGAGTCTAGAAAGAGCCAAAATTAATCCTAAGAAAGGACCTTCAAATGCACACGACCAATTTTCCAAATTTGGCTGCTTTTAATTGTGGGCAGTTTTGATCCACCCCGCCACAAAAAAAAAAACATTGGTAAAGGTTCCCCTCGCAGATACGTGCTAGTCGTTCCCGACTCTAGGGGGCGGTGCTCATCTCCGTTTCAAAGCCAAAGAGCCAGCGCTGTCCGGAGACGTCTCCTTGGTCATGTGGCCGGCATGACTCAACGCCCAAAGGCGCATAGAATGCCGTTCCCTTCCCACCAAAGGTGGTCCCTATTTTTCTACTTGCATTTTTTAACGGGCTTTCGAAGTGCTAGGTTGGCAGAAGCTGGGACAAGTCGTGGGAGCTCCTTCCGTTACGCGGTGCTCGAGATTCAAACCACCGAGCTGCCGACCTCTCTGACCGAAAAGCTTGGTGTCTTAACCACTGAGCCACCCTTAGCATTAAGTATTATTATTATTATTATTATTTATTTGATTTATAGACCGCTCCCTCTCCCCGAAGGTACTCGGGGCGGTGCACAGGACTTTAAAAAACATATTTATAAATACAACAATACAATATTTAAAATCGAATTAAATAATTTACCCTGCGCTAAAATTTTAAAATCTTAAAACCTTTAAAACCCTTAATATTAAGTATACAGCCCCTTTATCATAACTTTCTGGCATTATACCTAAGAAAAATCTTTCCGGCTTTAAATCTATATGCTGCTTAATCATCTTTTCTGGCCAATTCCAAGCAATATTTTCTTACTTTGGTACATCTCCACCACATATGATGATAAGTACCCAGGGTATTTTTGATCGTAATTTGAAGACTGCTGTACAGATGCATTTATTTTTTTGGCCTGCAGATAAAGAGAGCGAGCTCTGCTTTTCCTGAGTCTCCTTTCATCCACAGGCATGTCTCATTGTCCTCTCCCCGCCCCCCTCTCCCCCCCCCCCCACCTTCGATTCCAGTGAAACAGACCGGGTCGGTTTTCTCCAGCCGTGCTCAAAATAACCGAAAACAAAAACCCTCCCATAATTAGCAAGGGAAGTGCCTCTCCCAGCTGTCTTCACTCTTTTCCCATCACAAGGCCGACTTGCCCCGGGCCGTGGACTAAATCCGAGCGTGCGCCGCCCGAAAGTGTGTAGGATCAGGTGGCAGGGCGCAAACCCACCATCTGCGCAGCCAGCACTCGCCAGTCCAAATTCACACATCCCCGTTTTGAGACACGGCAGATGTTCAGGAAATTAATAATCCCAGATTTTTTTCCCCTCCCCGTGAAATGGGTTTCATTCAGCAAAGCTGATATATTCTTATTTTTCCTCTATTCTTATTTTTTCTCTATTCTTATTTTTTCTCTACTTATTTTTTCCTCTATTATTTTGTCTTTTTTCTTATTTTTTCTCTATTCTTATTTTTTCTCTATTCTTATTTTTTCTCTATTCTTATTTTTTCCTCTATTATTTTTTCTCTATTCTTATTTTTTGTCTATTCTAATTTTTTCTCTATTCTTATTTTTTCCTCTATTATTTTTTCTTTTTTCTTATTTTTTCTCCATTCTTATTTTTTCTCTACTTATTTTTTCCTCTATTATTTTTTCTTTTTTCTTATTTTTTCTCTATTCATATTTTTTCTCTAATTATTTTTTCCTCTATTATTTTTTCTTTATTCTTATTTTTCCTCCATTCTTAGTTTTTCTCTACTTATTTTTTCCTATTATTTTTTCATTTTTCTTATTTTTTTCTCTATTCATATTTTCCTCTATTCTTATTTTTCCTCTAATCTTATTTTTTCTCTACTTATTTTTTCCTCTACTATTATATTTTTCTTTATTTATTCTCTATTCTTATTTTTCCTCTATTCTTATTTTTCCCCTATTCTTATTTTTTCTCTCACTTCCCTTGGATTCATTCCATTAAACAGCATTAAAAAAGATTAGAGCTAGCCCCCATTCATGGCCCAGTGGGATGCCACGAGAGAGATCTTGTTTGGGAGGAGTTTGACCCCGTTACTTCCGAGGATATGGACAGGCTACGTGGGCGACTGCGAGCCACCACATGTTTATTGGACCCGTGCCCCTCCTGGCTTGTACTGGCATCCCGGGAGGTGACACGAGGCTGGCTCCAAGAGGTTGTCAACGCATCCTTGAGTGAGGGTTCCTTGCCTGCCTCCCTAAAAAAGGCGATGGTGAGGCCCCTCCTCAAGAAGCCCTCTTTGGACCCAGCTCTTTTAAACAACTACCGTCCAGTCTCCAACCTTCCCTTTTTGGCAAAGGTTGTCGAGAGTGTGGTGGCACAACAGTTTCCCCGTAACCTGGAGGAAGTTGACTATCTAGATCCGCGCCAGTCCGGCTTTCGGCCCGGGCATAGCACCGAGACGGCATTGGTCGCGTTGGTAGATGATCTCTGGAGGGCCAGAGATGGGGGATGTTCCTCCATCCTGGTCCTATTAGACCTCTCGGCGGCTTTCGATACCATCGACCATGGTATCCTATTGCATCGGCTGGGGGGGTTGGGGGTGGGAGGCACCGTTTTACGGTGGTTCTCCTCCTACCTCTCTGGCCGATCGCAATTTGTGCGGGCAGGAGAGCAGAGGTCGACCCCGAGACCCCTCACATGTGGGGTGCCTCAGGGGTCGGTCCTCTCGCCTCTCCTGTTTAATGCATACATGAAGCCGCTGGGTGAGATCATCCGTGGTTTTGGGGTAGAGTATCACCTGTACGCTGATGACACCCAGCTGTACATATCTACCCCAAACCACCCCAACGATGCCGTAGCGGTGATGTGCCAGTGCCTGGAAGCCGTGCGGATCTGGATGGGAAGTAACGGACTTAGGCTCAACCCGACCAAGACCGAGTGGCTGTGGTTTCCGGCTGCCCGATTCAACCAGCTCTCTCCAACGCTGGCCATAGGGGGCGAACATCTTGCCCCTGTGGATGGGGCGCGCAATTTGGGTGTCCTCCTGGATACCCGGCTGTCTATGGAAGAGCAAGTGACAGCCGTGGCCAGGAGGGCGTTTTACCAGGTTCGCCTGGTTCGCCAATTGCGCCCCCTATTGGATCGGGACGCCCTTCGCACAGTCACTCATGCCCTCGTGACATCCCGACTGGACTACTGTAACTCTCTCTACATGGGGCTCCCCTTGAGGTACACCCGGAGGCTTCAGTTAGTTCAGAATGCAGCCGCGCGAGCAATTATGGGGACCACCAGGTTTACCCACGTTACACCGCTCTTGCGCGAGCTGCACTGGCTACCTGTCATCTTCCGGGTGCGCTTCAAGGTGCTAATTATCATCTTCAAAGCGCTCCATGGCTCGGGACCTAGCTATCTGCGAGATCGGATCCTGCCCCATACATCCTCACGACCGATTCGCTCCCACAGAGAGGGACTTCTCCGGGTGCCGTCCACTAGACTTTGTCAGCGGGCGACGCCCAGGGGAAGGGCTCTCTCTGTGGCGGGCCCGGCCCTCTGGAACGACCTTCCCCCCGACATCAGAACGACCACTGACCTCCGCTCCTTCCGTACGAAATTGAAGACCTATTTCTTTCGACTGGCCGGCCTTGAATAATTCTCTCTGTCTATTGATTCCAAATGCATTTTAATGGGTTCTTAATCATTTTTAGCACGGGTAGCATTGTTTAATTATGTTTTAAAGTATGTATTTTGTATTTATTGTATATTGTTTTTAGTTTCTCCTGTGCACCGCCCCGGGTCCCTGTGGGGAGAGGGTGCGGTTAATAAATCCGAATTTGATTTTGAATTTGATCTTGGGAGTCCTAGTAGACAACCATTGAAATAGGAGCCAGCCGTGGGCAGCAGCTGCCAAAAAAGCCAACCCAGTTCTAGGCTGCCTCAACAGAGGGAGAGAATCAAGATCACATGAAGTGTTGATACCACTTTATAAAGCCTTGGGAAGGCCACACTTGGAATACGGCATTCTACGATGTAGAGATGATGTGGAGACTCTAAGAAAGAGGGCAGAGAAGAGGAACCAAGAGGTTTAGGGGACTGGAGGCTAAAACATAGGAAGAATGGTTGCAGGAACTGGGTAGGTCTAGTTGAATGAAAAGAAGGACCAGGGGAGACATGATAGCAGTGTTCCAATATCTCAGGGGTTGCCACAAAGAAGAGGGAGTCAAACTATTCTCCAAAGCACCTGAGGGTAGAACAAGAAGCAATGGGTGGAAACTAACCAAGGAGAGAAGCAATTTAGAACTAAGGAGTAATTTCCTGACAGTCAGAACAATTAATCAGTGGAACAGCTTGCCTCCAGAAGTTGTGAATGCCCCAACACTGCAAGTTTTCAAGATGTTAGATAACCATATGTCTGAAGTGGTGTAGGGTTTCCTGCGTAAACAGGGGGTTGGACTAGAAGACCTCCAAGGCCCCTTCCAACTCTGCTATTCTATTCTATTCTCATGCACAAAGGAACAGGGACACTCACGATGCTAAAACTGTCTGCGCATGCTCAGAGGATATGTTATTATTGCCTCTGAATGCTCCGAGACCCGTTACAAACTCCATTCATTCCCTTCTCCAGCGCTCAATTTAGCACACCAGGCTGTCTGCCGCGGAAACAGGATGCCGTAGCAGAGGGGAGATTTTCATACTGAAAAGTGCAAAAGGAGCGTCTGTTTTTAGCACCAGGCCGATCCCTGCATAAGCGTGCAAGCTTTGGAATCGCACACAACCATGGGTGGGATTCAGCCGGTTCGGGTGAATAGGATGTTAATTTTACATCTTGTTCGCCGAAGTTGTAAGGACTGGCTGGCCGCGCCCATCCTGCCTCTCCCCTCCCAGGAGTCTCTGTGCCAGGTAAGTGTAGGGCCCGCACGGAGAATGTGGGAGGGCGAAAAAAAGGCATCCCGGAAGAATCTAGATCACGTGAATTGTTAATACGACTTTATAATGCCTTGGTAAGGCCACACTTGGAATTCTGCATTCAGTTTTGGTCACCACGATGTAGAAAAGACGTGGAGACTCTAGAAAGAGTGCAGAGAAGAGCAACAAAGATGATGAGGGGACTGGAGACTAAAACATAGGAAGAACGGTTGCAGGAACTGGGTAGGTCTAGTTTAATAAAAAGAAGGACCAGGGGAGACATGAGAGCATCTTCCGATATCTCAGGGGTTGCCCCAAAGAAGAGGGAGTCAAGCTATTCTCCAAGGCACCTGAGGGCAGAACAAGAAGCAATGGGTGGAAACTAATCCAGGAGAGAAGCAACCTAGAACTGAGGAGAAATTTCCTGCCAGTGAGGACAATTAATCAGTGGAACAGAAGTTGCCTCCAGAAGTTGTGAATGCCCCAACACTGCAAGTCTTCAAGAAGATGTTGGAGAGCCATTGGTCTGAAATGGTATAGGGTTTCCTGCCTAGGCAGGGAGTTGGACTAGATGACCTCCAAGGTCCCTTCCAACTCTGCTATTGTATTGTATTGTATTGTCTGGGAGCGGGCCTGTTTCCAGCCTCCGGAGAGCACCCGGAGCCTGGGGAAGGCTGTTTTCACCCTCCCGGAGGCTTGAAAAAAAACCCCGGAGCGTGGGGAGGGTAAAAACTTTCCCCACCCACCCATTGCAGGAGGCCAAATGGCCACGTACGGAGACTCTGGGAGGGTGAACAACAGATCTCCCGGAAGTCCGGAAACGGGCCTGCTTCCAGCCTTCGGAGCCTGGGGAGGGTGAAAACGCACCACCACCACCACCTCGTGGTGCAGGAGACCGAGTAGGCCACACCCACCATGGCCACGCCCCCCCAAGCAACCAGGCAGAGAACCGCTTCCTAACGTTTTTCAATCCGACCCCTGCACAGAATGCGCCATCAAGTTTCTCCCATGTCCAGCTGGCCACCCCCCGCAAAAAACCCCAGCCTGTTCCTTTTCGGTCGACAAAAACTTTCGCGTGGGTAAGCCGTAATCTTTCTTGCGGCGTCAGTCAACACCCCACCCCCCACCCCAGTGAAAACAGAAGCTGCCAAGCGCTTAAGCTGCCCCACCAAAGGGCAATTAAGCTGCAATCCAAAAAGCAGAGATTAAGTTGTGTTCTATTGATCATCTGCCATTGACTGGAGAAGATAAAGTGGAATTAGGCCGGCAAGTCGCAACATAACCCGAACAGAAAGATGCAATGCGGGCGGGGAGAGAAAACTGGGTGTTTCTCCAATCCCTGCATGCAGAAAATCAGCAGATCCAGGAGAAAAAGGAGCTAGTTTTCTACCTGCAGGGACAGGGAGAGGCCGGCTTTATCACAGCATATTCCTGCTTGCATTTTGGTGTAGTGGAGCATAGATTAACCAATCATAATTTATTGCAGCTCCTAATAATATTACGATGGAGACCTGGTGGCTCAGTGGCTAAGACGCTGAGCTTCTCGATCAGAAAGGTCGGCAGTTTGGCGGTTCGAATCCCTAAGCGCCGAGTAACGGAGCGAGCTCCCATGACTTGTCCCAGCTTCTGCCAACCTAACAGTTCGAAAAACCTGTTAAAAATGCAAGTAGAAAAATAGGAACTACCTTTGGTGGGAAGGGAACAGCCCAAGAGCCAGCACTGTACGAAGACGTCTCCGGGGTCATGTGGCCGGCATGACTCAACGCCCGAAGGCGCACGGAACGCTGTTCCCTTCCCACCAAAATTTGTGGTTCCTATTGTTCTACTTGCATTTTTTAACGTGCTTTCGAACTGCTAGGTTGGCAGAAGCTGGGACAAGTCACGGGAGCTCCCTCCGTTACGCGCGCTCGGGATTCGAACCACCGAGCTGCCGACCTTTCTGATCGACAAGGTCAGCGTCTCAGCCACTGAGCCACTTTAGGATAGGATTAGGATTAGGATTATACATGAGACTAAGACAAGATTCGTTTATCCGGCCTGGCATCCCATCTGAATCCAAACATTTTCGTTTTCATTTCAGTCGTTTTAAAGTGGTTTTTTAAAAAAATATTACTTTCATTTTTTGATTGGGAGCCAGCCTGAGTTTGATATCAAATGGGCAGCCATATAAATGCTTTAAAGAACTAAATATATTTGGTTTAAGCCAGTGCTTTCCAAACTTTTAAACCTTTACTTTACTTTTATTTGATTTCTATACCGCCCTTCTCCCTTTCGGGACTCAAGGCGGTGTACAGCCAGAATAAAAATGATGATACAGAGTTTAAAAACAGTATTAAAAAGAAATATTAAATAATATTAAAATACATCCTCACGGCCGATTCGCTCCCACAGAGAGGGACTTCTCCGGGTGCCGTCCACTAGACTTTGTCAGCGGGCGGCGCCCAGGGGAAGGGCCTTCTCTGTGGCGGGCCCAGCCCTCTGGAATGACCTTCCCCCCGATATCAGGACAACCACGGACCTCCGCTCCTTCCGCTTAAAATTAAAGACGCACTTTTTTCGTCTGGCCGGCCTTGGGTAGTCTCTTTTTAGGTTAGGGGTTTTTAGGGGTAATTTTTAGTTTAGTTTATGGGTTTTAGCGCAGGATCAATTTAATTTATTTTTAACTTTGTATTTTGTATTTGTCTGTGGTTTTATTTGTATTTTTAATTGCCTGTGCCCCGCCTCGAGTCCCCTCGGGGAGAGAGAGCGGGATATAAAATTAAATTATTATTATATTATTATTATTAATTGGCCAATATTTAAAAATCGCAAACTAAAATCACAATTAAAAATCCCTTTAAAATTATGATGGCCCGGCAGTGCAAAATAAGTGCGTCTTCAGGGCCCCCACGGAAGAGATGTAGGTCCGAGATTGTCCTTAGTCCAGGGGGTAGGTCATTCCAGAGGGCGGGAGCTGCCACAGAGAAGGCTCTACCCCTGGGGGTCGCCAGCCGACATTGTTTAGCCGACGGCACCCTGAGGAGGGAGCGAACTGGACGGCGGGAGGTATTTGGTAGCAGGAGGCGGTCTTGTAGGTAACCAGGTCCCTTGCCATGGAGCAACCATGGCAAAACAACCCCTTTTACCGGCTGATTTGATTTGATTTGATTTGATTTGATTTGATTCGATTTATATACCGCGCCGTCTCCATCGAAATGGACCCAGGGCGGTGCACAGGAAATTAAAACCAACAAATAATAAAACAATACAATAAATAGATAAAAAGAATTAAATAAGAGCCTGTGCTAAAATTCCCACTAAAACCCAACGTCCATTTACATATTTGGCAGAAGCTATGTAACAATAAAATCTAACGATTAGGCAAGACCAGCTTGCTGAAAAAAGTATGTTTTAAGGCAGGGGTCAGCAATCTTAAATAGTCGAAGAGCCACAAAGGTCCTAACCGGAAGCCTCCCGTTCAATTCTGGAGCCGACCAGAAGTCTGGTTCCCCCCCCCCCCCCCACCATAGAGTCTCCTCCTAGCACGGCGTCCTTTTTCCTCTACCTGTCCTAACTGAAAGCCCTATTAATTGTGGAGCTGACCGGTGACAGGGAGCCACAGCAGAGGGATGAAAGAACCACATGCAGCTCCAGAGCCGCAGTTTGCTGACCCCTGTTTTAAGGGAACGGCGAAAGAGGGGAAGGTCCGTGATAGGCTGCACGGAAAAACATAGGGTCTTATGGAAAGAAAAACCACTTTTATACAATTTTGGGGAGTTTTACCCAGATTTGTGGGGCGGGCAAGGATTTAAATACTTTGGCGGTTTAGCACAATAGCATAATGCCTAACCCAGCTGTTATAGACACGTAGCAAATCGCTAAAAATACGATTTTTCTGTTTGCTTTTTTTCCAAGATGCTCTGTGGGAAATGACTGTCCGTGGAATACGGCCGCAGACACTAGACAACCTTTAAGCTTAAAAAAAAAAAAGGTTTATTTCTAATTACGAAGGATAAGCCGTTAATTATAATAGCGAGCGCCACTTTCCCTACCGAAGCAAGCCTTTAATTATACAATCTGGGCTCTCACCTAAGGTTCGCACGGCTGCGAAAACGTCTCTCTAGGAGAATTATAAAGGAGGACGCATGCATTGCCTTTCATCTCTGCGTGAGTACCCGTTCCTGTTCTGCATGAGTACCAGTTCTAGCCAGGAAAGCAGGTTTTTTTGCCGTAAAGGTTATCCTTGACTTACAACAGTTTGTTTAGTCACCGTTCCAAGTGGGGGGAAAAACAACTTACGGCGGGTTTTTTTCACCCTTACGACCGTCACAGCACTCCTGCAGGCACGTGATTCCTATTTATGACGGTTGCAATGTCCCGAGGTCACGGGATTTCCCCCTTGGCGACTTCCTGACAGATGGGGAAGCTAGATTCCCTTCACCAACCCCGGGACTCACTTAACAACGGCAGGGATTCACTTAACAACGGTGGGGGAGGGGGACGTAAAACGAGGCACAATTCACTTAGCAAATGTTTCTCTTAGCCAAGTCGATTGGGGGGTTTCAATTCTATTCGTAAGACGAAGACTACCGGGAAAAAAAGGTGGGGGGCAGAACAGGGAATCATACAGAGGTAGAACAGGCCACCTCTCACAAGTGGGGAAATTTGGTGGCTGGCAAATCCCTTACAACAGGACGCAATTCAACCCATACTTATTTGGCGCTCAGAAAGAAACGCCGTGCAAACGTAGGCACACAACTCTGAAATAAGCACCCACACATCCGGAGTTACTTCTAAGCCCGGGACGGCGAACCCATGCCATGCAAGCCGTCACCCAGCTTAGCTCCACCGTGCATGGGTGCATGTGCCTCCCACCAGCCAGCTGACTTTCAGGTCCCGGCACACGCATGCCCAGGGGGTGCTTGTGCATGCGCGAGGATGGGGGCGCACAGGGGTGTGTGGTGCCCCCCCCCCACCGCACTCTGTTTTTGGTCCCAAGCGTCCCCATGTGCTTGGTAAGTGCAGGGCCCGCGTGGAGGATGAAAAACGGGACTCCCAGAAGTTCCGGAAGTCCAATAACACAGGGGCCCCCAACCTTTTTTGCACCAGGGACCGGTTTCATTTTAAAGAAAATTCTGCGGACCGGCCGGCATAGAGGAGGAGCGGGTGGGGAGGGGGAACAGGCAGTGCATGCGCATGCGGGGGGGGAGTCATCTCACTCGGCCCTCTAGGGCCTCCAATGGGGCGAGCAGCCGCGCCTGCGTTCTCCTGCACCCGGTGTGCGCTCTGCCCAGGGGGCTGCCCCCTCCTCCCTCCTCCTCCTCCTCTCTGGCCATGCGGCCCGGTTCCTATCAAGCCCGGGGGTTGGGGACCCCTGCGATAACAGACCTGTTTCCAGCCTCCAGGGAGCCTCTGGAGCGTGGGAGAGGCAGTTTTCGTCCCCCTGGAGGCTCAAGGAAAGCCCCCAGAGCCAGGGGAGGGTGAAAATTACTACCACCACCCCGCCATGGTGCAGGAGGCTGGTTGCTAAAATCTTTGCGTGGGGGCAGGGGTGTCGCATGCGCAGGGAGGCGGGCCGTATTGCATTATAGGTCTATGGGCAGATGTGGGTTCCTATTGGTTCGGGCCCGGTTCGGCCGAATAGGTAGTAACTTAGCCAGCCACACCCCCTATCGGCGGTACTGTAGGCGCCGCCATCTTGTTTTTCACTTCTGCTTTTTTTTTTAACCTACTGCGCATGTGCACCAAATAGCGTGCATCAAATGCACAACAAGCGCGCCCCTGAGCGAACCGTCAGTAGAAGAAGCCGGACCCCACCCGTCTATGGGTCACTGGTCTCTGCAGTGCAGAATCGCTTTCTCTCCTTGCATTGGGGGCGTGGGGGGTTATTGAATACAGGAGCACTTTTAGCTCCCTTCCCTCTCCCAACATGCACACTCCCCATAGACACTGCCCCAAGCCTGCATTTTCAAAGCCCCTTCGTTCACTCCCCTCCCTCCCTTGCCTCGGCCAATCTTCTGCATTCGAGGGTTGCATTTAGCAAACCGCCTAACACATGCAGATTTTGCTAGCTGGAAGAAAGGTGGAAAGGAAAGCCTGGGAAATCTTCTCTTTTTTTCTCTCCTCCTTCTCCTTTCCACTTTCTCTCACACCACCCTTTCGTACATCATCAACGACAGCTGCACCTCCGCCTTTTAATTAGTGACACCCTTCCTTCTTTGAAAGGCAACCAGATTTTCGTCTTTTCCAGGTTCCCGAGCCGGTAAAATTCAGCACAGACCTGCTTGAACTAATCCGTAGCGCAACGTCATTTTATTAAGCTCCCTAAAACTTGGTTGGGCAGGATTGAAACGAAAGGGATGATATGTCCCGATCCGAAATCCAGAAATTAAGGATTTGCCAAGGGATTTTTGGGTTCGCCTACACGTTTGAGGGTTTGCTGGAAAGAAATGGATTCAAAATCATCATCATCATCATCATCATCATCATCATCATCATCATCATCATCATCCCTGGGAACATCAGGTTGAGAAAGTTTTAGAGAATGAGAAAGTCAAGATCTTGTGGGACCTCAGAATTCAGACTGACAGGCACTTGTCCTGCAACACACCTGATAGAACAATAGTTGAAAAGAAAAAAAGTATGGTTCGTTGACATTGCAATATCTGGTGATGCACGAATTGAAAATAAGCAGCAAGAGAAAAATCACAAAATACCGGGACTTGCAAATTGAAGTTGAGCAGCTGTGGAAGAGAAAGTCGTGTGTTGTCCCGATTGTGATTGGAGCCCTTGGAGCAAGACCTAGGGGGCTGCCTCGCTTTGTGGAGGTTCTAGGTTTGCCGGACTTGAGCATTCTGACTCTACAAAGGGCCACCCTGCTTGGAACAGCTTCTATCCTCCGACGTTACCTTGACAGTTCCTAGGTCCTTGGTTAGGACTCGAGCTGTTGAGCTACCAACCAGCCCCAAAGGCTGTGATTCTCATCAAAGATGATTATTATTATTATTATTATTATTATTATTATTATTATTATTATTATTATTATTATTATTATTATTATTATTATTATTATTATTATTATTAATAATAATAATAATAATAATAATAATAATAATAATAATAATATGGAGGAGAAGGAGAAGGCGAAGAAGAAGAAGAAGAAGAAGAAGAAGAAGAAGAAGAAGAAGAAGAAGAAGAAGAAGAAGAAGAAGAAGAAGAAGAAGAAGAAGAAGAAGAAGAAGAAGAAGAAGAGTTGAGTTTCATGTTTTATGAATAAAGCAAATAATAATAATTGACAGTTCCTGGGTCCTTGGTTAGGACTCGAGCTGTTGAGCTACCAACCAGCCCCAAAGGCTGTGAATCTCACCAAAGAAGAATAATAATAATAATAATAATAATAATAATAATAATAATAATAATAATAATAATAATAATAATAATAATAATAATATGGAGGAGAAGGAGAAGGCGAAGAAGAAGGCGAAGAAGAAGGCGAAGAAGGCGAAGAAGAAGAAGAAGAAGAAGAAGAAGAAGAAGAAGAAGAAGAAGAAGAAGAAGAAGAAGAAGAAGAAGAGTTGAGTTTCATGTTTTATGAATAAAGTAAATAATAATAATTGACAGTTCCTGGGTCCTTGGTTAGGACTCGAGCTGTTGAGCTACCAACCAGCCCCAAAGGCTGTGAATCTCACCAAAGATTAACCACAGAAGGAGGAGGAGGAGGAGGAGGAGGAGGAGGAGGAGGAGGAGGAGGAGGAGGAGGAGGAGGAGAAGAAGAAGAAGAAGAAGAAGAAGAAGAAGAAGAAGAAGAAGAAGAAGAAGAAGAAGAAGAAGAAGAAGAAGAAGAAGAAGAAGAAGAGGAGGAGGTGTCTTTTCCCTTTAAATGTCTCGTGGTGGTGAGAACACCAGGCCTGCCCCAAAACTGTGCAGGGAGGGCACGATGCCCACACCCCAGCCACCTTTCCATATGATCATGAAGTCAGGATGACTCATTCTGGAAACAAAAAAACAAAAAAAACCCTCACGTGTCCTGAGCTGAAACATCATTTTAGTGTGGAGTTTGATAAGCCTGCCGAACGGGAGGGGGACCTCTGACTCCTAAACAAACACCAGCCCTGCAAGGTGCACCTCAGAGGCCATTTTCTACAACAGTAATTTCATACAATTAAAGGTTTCCAGAGAGAGTAAGGGAGAGATAGATAGGGAGAAGGAGAGGGAGGGAGAGACAGATACACACAGAGAGAGATACAGAGAGAGAATGACACAGAGAAAGATACAGAGAGAAGTAGAGAGAGAGAGGTACAGAGAGAAAATGACAAGAGAGATACAGAGATACAGACAAAGAATGAGAGAGAGAAAGAGAATTAGAGATACAGAGAGAAAATGAAAGAGAGAAAGAAAGATACAGAGATACAGAGAGAAAGATACAGAGAAAATGACAGAGATACAGAGAGAGAGGTACAGAGAGAAAATGACAGAGAGATACAGAGGTACAGACAGAATGAGAGAGAGAGAGAGCGAATGAGAGAGAGAAAGATATAGAGATACAGAGAGAATGAAAGAGAGAGAGAAAGATACAGAGATACAGAGAGAAATACAGAGAAAATGATAGATACAGAGAGATACAGAGAGAGAGAGAGATACACACACAGAGATACAGAGAGAGAGAGACAGAGAGAGAGAGAGAGAGAGAGAGAGGTGCAGCGAGAGAGAATGACACAGAGAGATACAGAGAGAGGTAGAGAGAAAATGACAGAGATACAGACAGAGAATGAGAGAGAGAGAGAATGAGAGAGAGAAAGAGATATAGAGATACAGAGAAAGAATGAAAGAGAGAGAGAAAGCTACAGAGATACAGAGAGAAAGATACAGAGAGAAAATAGAGATAAGAGAGAGATACAGGGAGAGTGAGATAAAATGACAGAGAGAAATACTGAGAAAGAGAATGACAGAGAGAGAGAGAGAGAATGAGAGAGAAATACAGAGAGATGATGTAGAAGATGAATTAGGAAACTTTGCCCCATGTCCTTCCTTTTTTTTACTCTATGCCGAGAGCCAAGAACAAAAGAGGGATTTTCCAGTATCGGTTCGGTCTATTTATGCTCCTGGCTCCCTGGAAGCTTTCATGATGGCAAATTATTCACACTATAGTGGCATCTTACTCAGGAATTCACATCTATGACCTCATCTGCGGCTAAGGGGGGGGGAGGGGTGTTTTGAAGCAGGCATCCCACACTCTCTACACACCAAAGCACCCTTGCAACTACAAATCCCATCCCCCCCTCCCTGCCAAGGGGAATTGCCGCCTCTTAATTTCCTGGCCTTTCTCTACCCTGAGGGAGGAGGGGTGTCAAACCTTGCAAAACATTCCCTCTCCCTCTCTCCCTGCACCGAAAAGCAAGAAGAAACAGAGAATAATAGACTGTCGAGTTTTGCAACCACATTTAACCGGGATGTGTAGTGAAAAGGAAAAAAGAAGTCAGCTCATCCTATTTGTACACCATCCCCGCTCTCAATGTAAACTGTTTTTTGTTTTTTTTACTTTTAAGTAAGTTTATTATAAAAGGAAAAATACAAAAGAGAAAAAAACCCAGTTTTTATAAAAGACTGGAAACCATTTGTGGACTTTCTACGCGACAAATACAATAACAGATGGTTAACAGAGGGATTTGGTTTACGGTTTACGGTTTATTGGATTTATATACCGCTCCTGTCTCCAGATGGATTCAGGGCGGTTAGCGGAATGTTTAGCTGAATCTGTTGACTGCTCTTTCATCTATCTATCTATCTATCTATCTATCTATCTATCTATCTATCTATCTATCTATCTATCTATCTATCTATCATCTATCATCTATCTACTGTATCATCTCTCTCTTCTGATACCTACCTACCTATCATCTCTCTCTTCTCTTGTCTCTGTATATTCTGTGTCTATCTGTCATCTCTCTCCTCTCTCATACCTACTTATCATCTCTCTCTCTCTTCGCGCTCTCTCTCTCTACCTGTTTGTCTGTCTATCTATCATATCTCTCTCTATATATATATCTATATCTCTACCTGTCTCTCTGTCTGTGTCTCCCTCTCTCTCACTGTATCTATCATCTCTCTCTTCTCTCATCTATCTATCTATCTATCTATCTATCTATCTATCTATCTATCTATCTATCTATCATCTCTCTCTTCTGTCTGATACCTACTACCTATCATCTCTCTCTCTCCTCTTGGCTGTCTATGTCTATCTGTCATCTCTCTCCTCTCATACATACTTATCATCTCTCTCTTCTCTCTCTCTCTCTACCTGTTTGTCTGTCTGTCTATCATATCTCTGTATCTCTGTATCTCTGTATCTCTGTATCTCTCTATCTATCTCTCTATCTCTCTCTCTCTCTCTCTCTCTCTCTCTCTCTCTCTCTCTCTATCTATCTATCTATCTATCTATCTATCTATCTATCTATCTATCTATATACCTGTCTGTCTGTCTCTGTATGTCTGTCTGTCTGTCTCTCTCTCTCTCTCACTGTATCTGTCTATCACCTCTCTCTTCTCTCCTCTATCTATCTATCTATCTATCTATCTATCTATCTATCTATCTATCTATCTATCTATCTACCTACCTACCTACCTACCTACCTACTTACCTATCATCTCCCCCTCTTCTCTCTCCTATCTATCTATCTATCATCTATCTATCTATCTATCTATCTATCTATCTATCTATCTATCTATCTATCTATCTATCTATCTATCTATCTATCTATCTATCTATCTATCTATCTATCATTTCTCTCCTCTCTCTCTATGTGTGTGTGTGCTCCTCTCTCTATGTGTGTAAAAGGGAAGGATAATTTAGTGATTTCACTTTTTTCCCAGCCTCCAGCCGCGGTGGGATTCTACGTGTTAAATGTATTCAGTATTTGGATCGATGGGATTAACTTCCCGAGTGCTTTTAATTCCGTTTCCCTTTCTGAAATTTTGCTTTCTCGGCTGCGGCTGACCAGGTGGGACTTGCAGGGACATGCCTGGCTTCGTTTCGTCGGAAGGCAAGGCAAGTTAAAAGTTAAAACTCCAGGAAAGGAATGCAATGGCTTCAGAGTGACTGTGGGTTTAATCACTAGGAACTGGCGCCAGGCGAGGTGGATGTCACCTTTGGACAGGGGCCGTTGCATCATAAATGAAGACGATGGGGAAAAAAACAATAAGAACAATAATCAAAGGATAGGAAGGTGCTATTGGTTGGGTGCTTCCCCCCCCCCCCCCAATTATTTCTGATTCGGGGTGTGTGCGAAACAGGATGGGGTTGTGAAAAGCAACTTACTTTTCTTTTCTTTTTAATCCTCTCCAAGCCCCAACACAGGGCATTTTGAGAAAGTCAAATTGTCTTCATATAAACCGTAATAGTTTATAAAGATGAACAGGTATAAACAGAAATGTATATTCTTTCCCACAGCCAAAAGAGAGAGAGAGAGAGAGAGAGAGAGAGAGAGAGAGAGAGAGAGAGAGAGAGAGAGAGAGAGAACATTCTAGAGCAGGGGTCTCCAACCTTTGCAACTTTAAGTCTGAAGGACTTCAGCTCCCAGAATTATAAAAGCCCAGTCTAGCGCAATACCAACGAAGAAGAAAAATAACAAAGCTGGCTGGAGAATTCTGGGAGCTGAAGTCCTTCAGACTTAAAGTTGCAAAGGTGGGAGACCCCTGCTCTAGAAGATTAGGCTTAAGATACAGAAGGATCTTGACAAAGTTGAACATTGGGGGCTGTCTCAAAACACGAAATTCAAGGGCGAAAAGAGGAAGGTTCTACATTTAGGCAAGAAAAACGAAATGCACAGGTACAGTATAGGTGGTACTTCGCTCAATAGCAGTAACTGTGAAAGGGATCTTGGAGTCCTAGTGGACAATCGTTTAAATAGGAGCCAGCCGTGGGCAGCAGCTGCCAAAAAAGCCAACCCAGTTCTAGGCTGCATCAACAGAGGGATAGAATCAAGATCACGGGAACTGTTGATACCACTTTATAAGGCCTTGGGAAGGCCACACTTGGAATACGGCATCCAGTTTTGGTCACCACGATGTAAAAAAAGAGGTGGAGACTCTAGAAAGAGTGCAGAGAAGAGCAACAAAGAGGACGAGGGGACTGGAGGCTAAAACATAGGAAGAACGGTTGCAGGAACTGGGTAGGTCTAGTTTGATGAAGAGAAGGACCAGGGGAGACATGATAGCAGTCTTCCAATATCTCAGGGGCTGCCACAAAGAAGAGGGAGTCAAACTATTCTCCCAGGCACCTGAGGGCAGGACAAGAAGCAATGGGTGGAAACTAATCAAGGAGAGAAGCAACTTAGAACTGAGGGGAAATTTCCTGACAGTTAGAACAATTAATCAGTAGAACAGAAGTTGCCTCCAGAAGTTGTGAATGCCCCAACACTGGAAGGTTTTGAGAAGATGTTGAATAACCCTTTGTCTGAAGTGGTGGAGGGTTTCCTGCCTAGGTAGGGGGTTGGACTAGAAGACCTCCAAGGTCCCTTCTAACTCTAGTTAGAGCTGGTTAAATTAATTGTTTTAGCCAAAGGAAAGAAGATACTTAATTTTGTTTTTGATTTGGTCATTTTGGTGCTTGGGATGGTAAGAAAGACACTTTCTGGTTTTGCTGATAAGATAGAATTGTTGTTACAGAAATGGCTACTATATACGATTGTCTAAAAGCAAAAAAAAAAAGTTGAGGTTGTAGTTTTATTATCTTCAACTGGATGAAAGAGAGTTGTAAGTTGTGCCTCTTTCTTTCTTTCTTTCTTTCTTTCTTTCTTTCTTTCTTTCTTTCTTTCTTTTTTCTTTCTTTCTTTCTTTTTCTTTCTCTCTCTCCCTCTCTCCTTTTATATCACACTTTCCTTCCCCCCTTTCCTTCCAGTCTCCCATTATTTCTATTTTCTTTGTATCTTTTATTCTGATAAGCAAATACAATTTTCAAATAGGGAAATCTTCACCTGCAGCAGCCCGGCATTAAAACGAGACAAGCTAATCCACAAAAGGGTTTGTGTGTGTCTTTGGCAAAGAACTCCGGCTCTTACGGCTCAGGGACAGATCCCTATTTCGCGCCGCCACCCGTGGGAAAAAAAGGCCCAGCGTGAGAACCAGGAAGGAGGGTGCTGGTCCCTATTGGGAATTTTTGTTCTAAGAGGGCGGACTGTGGGCTGGCTCATTTGTATAAGTATAGTTTCAGGAGAAGGGCTGAGGTTGTGCGTCTACAACGCCTTGTGTGGGCAGCAGTTGGGTTGCCCTTTCCCTGGGAAATTACGGTAGATAGGAGAGGGAGAAAATGTCCATGGGTGTGCTCTTTCTTTCTTTCTTTCTTTCTTTCTTTCTTTCTTTCTTTCTTTCTTTCTTTCTTTCTTTCTTTCTTTCTTTTTTCCTTCTTTTCTTTCTTTCTTTTTTCTTTCTTTTCTTCCTTTTCTTTCTTTCTTTTCTTTCTTTCTTTTTTCTTTCTTTCTTTTTTCTTTCTTTCTTTCTTTCTCTTTCCTTCCTTCTTTCTCTACTTTCCTCCTCTCTTCCTTCTCTCCCTCCCTGCTTTCCTTCCTTCCTTCCTTCCTTCCTTCCTTCCTTCCTTCCTTCCATACTCTCTACTCCCTCCCTTCCTTGTCTCCTTCCCTGCTTCCTTCCTTTCCTTCCTTCCTTCTCTACTTTCCTCCTCTCTCCCTTCTCTCCCTCCCTGCTTTCCTTCCTTCCTTCCTTCCTTTCCTTCCTTCCATACTCTCTACCTCCCTCCCTCCCTTCTCCTCCTTCCTGATTCTTTTTCTTTCTTTCTTTCTTTTCTTTTCTTTTCTTTCTTTTTTCCTTCTTTTCTTTCTTTCTTTTTTCTTTCTTTTCTTTCTTTCTTTCTTTTCTTTCTTTCTTTTCTTTCTTTCTTTTCTTTCTTTCTTTCTTTTCTTTCTTTTTTCCTTCTTTTCTTTCTTTCTCTTTTCTTTCTTTTCTTTCTTTTCTTTCTTTCTTTTCTTTCTTTCTTTTTTCTTTCTTTCTTTCTTTCCTTTCTTTTTTCTTTCTTTCTTTCCTTTCTTTCCTTTCTTTCTTTTTTCTTCCTTTTCTTTTTTCTTTTCTTTCTTTCCTTTTTTTCTTCTTTCTTTTCTTTCTTTCTTTCTTTCTTTTTTCTTTCTTTTCTTTCTTTTTTCTTTCTTTTATTTTCTTTCTTTTTTCTTCCTTTTCTTTCTGTCACTGTCTCTCTTTCATTCTCTCTCGTCTCTCTTTTTCTTTTTTTCCTTCTCTCTTTTTTCTCTCTCAGTCTTTTTCTTTTTTCTTTCTTTCATTCTCCCTCTCTCTTTTTCTTTTCTTTCTTTCTTTTCTCTCTCTCTCTTTTTCTTCCTTCCTTTCCTTTCTTTCTTTTTCTTTCTGCTTCTCTCTGTGTCTTTATTTCATCTCTTTCTTCCTTTTTTCTTTCTCTATCTGCCTCTTTTTCTTTTTTTCATTCTTTCTCTTTTTTCTTTTCTTTCTTTTTTCTCTTTTTCTTTCTTTCTCTGCTTGTTTCTTTTTCTTTTTTTCTTTCTTTCCTTTCCTCTCCTCTTTTCTTCCTTCTTTCTTTCTTTTTGTCTCTGTCTTTATTTCTTTCTCTCTCTCTTTCACTGTCTCTCTTTCTCTGTCTCTCTGTTTCTCTCTCTCTTTCTTTCTTTTGTCAGTCTCTTCTTTCTTTCCTTCTCTCTGTCTCTCTGTTTCTCTCTCTTTTTCTTTTCTTTCTTTTCTCTGTCTGTCTCTTTTTTCTTTCTCTCTCTCTCTGTTTCTCTGTTTCTCTCTGTCTCTCTCTCACTCCGTTTCTTTCCCACTTGTTTTTTGCAAAAACAATCGGGTTTTTCATGGTTTATATCTCTGGGGACAGCAAAGCCAAGAGTCCCCCCCACACACACACACTTCTGTAACCTCCAAATATTAAGGACAGGTCCCATCATCCTCTGCCACAGGCTGTCTGGAAATGACCGGTGCTGAGTTCGAAAGCATCCCACCTTGCCTTAGCCCTGTGTACTGTGTAGGGATTCGCCCACTGCAGACGGAGGAGAATAAACACATCCACTCCCCCCAAAGCGACTCACCTTGGCAGGAATATATTGTAGGATTTTGTCTGAAGTCACATCTCGCTCTTGCTCCCCTTCGAAGCCAAAGATCCCGGCCAGCTTTTTCTTGCTCTCTTGTCTGGGAGGCAATAAAAACAGGGCCACATAAAACATCAAGGTGAGCAAACAAAGGGAATCAGGAAGGCCGGGGGTGGGGGGGTGGGGGGGGAGGGAGAGGGGGGGGAGAGGGAAGGAGCTATTTGTTTTTATCACTGGGCTCATCAATGTTTGCAGCTCACCAACCGTCAACAAGGCCAAAAAAGAATTCAGCTTTGCTTTTACTGTCTTGTTCAGGTTGGACTACAGAGGGCCTAGCCAGTTCGAGGGGGAAGGGAAGAGTGGAGAGGGGCAAGGGGGGAGAGGAGGGAGGGAGGGAGGGAAGAGGACAGAGGGGAAGAGAGGAGAGGAGAGAGGGGAAGAGGGGAAAGGAGGGAGGCGAGGGGAGAAGGAAAGAGAGGAGAGGGGAAGGGAGGAGAGAGTGAAGAGGAGAGAGGGGAAGAGGGGAGAGGAGGAAGGGAGGGAAGAAGAGAGAGGGGAAGGGAGGAGAGGGGAAGGGAGGAGAGGAGGGAGGGAAGAGGAGAGAGGGGAAGAGAGAGGAAGGGAGGAGAGGAGAGAGGGAAAGAGGAGAGGGGAAGGGAGAAGAGAAGGGAGGAGTGAGTGAAGAGGAGGGAGGGGAGGAGAGGAAGGAGGGAGGGAGGGAAGAAGAGAGAGAGGAAGAGAGAAGAGGGGAAGAGAGGGGTGGAGAGGAGGGAGGGAAGAAGAGAGAGGGGAAGAGAGAAGAGGGGAAGAGAGGAGAGGAGGGAGGGAGGGAAGAAGAGAGAGGGGAAGAGAGGGGAGGAGAAGGAGGGAGGGAGGGAAGAGGAGAGAGAAGAAGAGAGAGGGAAAGAGGAGAGGGGAGAAGAGAGGAGAGGAGAGGAGGAGGGAAGGAAATAAATTATTGAATAATAGAGTTGGACAGGACATTGAAGGTCTTCCAGTCCAGCCCCCTGCTCAAGCAGGAGGTCCTAGACCATCCTAGACAAATGACTGTCCAATTTCTTCTTGAAAACCTTCAATGATGGCGCATTCACAACTTCTGAAGGCCATTCCATTGATTGTTCTGTCAAAAAAAATGCCTTCTTATTTCTCGTTCTAAAAGGGAAGGAAGGAAGGAAGGAAGGAAGGAAGGAAGGAAGGAAGGAAGGAAGGAAGGAAGGAAGGAAGGAAGGAAGGGTTTAAGGCAAAATTGTGACACTGGTCCCAGGGAAGAGCAACAGCTTAATTATTACATGCATGCTGATATGTATTGCATAATATATGTTTCCTTCTTACCGAATTAACCTACATTCTGGATTAGTAGTAACTCACTCCACCATAAAACCCAACTGGGCCAACATACATGCCTCAATGGAAGCGAAAACTAACCCGCTTTAAGCATATACTGTGCCTTTTACCCAACCTAGATATCGGCCTGATCCAAATCTTAATCTAAAATATAAACAACTAGACGCAAAGAGAGTTTTTTCCCGTTGCCCTCACTCTGCTAAACA